>CAIGQV010001319.1:2103325-2175637 GCA_903798115.1 Danio jaintianensis | reverse complement strand
TCTATAGTAGGAAAAACAAATACTACAGAAGTCTAACAGTTTTTCAGCATTCTTCAAAATGTCTTCTTTTGTGTTCAACAGAAGAAAGAAACTGGTTTGGAACTACTTGAGGGGGAGTAAATAGTGAGTAAATTTTAATTTGCATCGTGAACTACGCCTTTAAAGGATAATTCTCGCTATTAACAAACCATTAACTATGATTTCTGTTATTATTATGATTTTGGACACACTTTATTTGAAAGGGATAGTTCATCCAAAACTCTTCACTTGTTTCGAACGCACGTCATGATTTTGCCAAGTACGATGCAATCCTGGATTAACATCTGTGTTGATCCTTTAACATTATTTTGCTTCAAAAATGTAATCCCTACCTATTCCCTACCCCTAAACCCAACCATAACTGTAAATTATTCTCAAAATCAGAGAGGATTAATAGTTGGATAACAATCATGTAGAAGTGCATAAACCTAACCGTAAGCCTAAACTCAACATAAACTGTAAACATATCCCTTAATTCTGATTGGCTGATTGGAATGTTGTTCCAGGATCAACAGAGATGTTAATCCAGGAACATGTCCTACTTGGTGAAATCAGGATGGCGTGTTTCGAACCTGTTCGATTTTCTCTCTTTTCTGTTGAACACAAAATAAGATATTTTACAACTGTAACCATTAACTTCCATAGTAGGAAAAACAAACACTACGCAAGTCATGTCTGCAGGTTTTCAGCTTCAATATATCTTCGTTTGCATATTTTCATCATAAACTATGCCTTTATGGTACAGGTTTCGCTATAAACAAACCATTAACTATGACTTTTACCCTCAATAAACTCCTAATTTGCAGCTTATTAATAGTTATTAAGGTAGTTGTTGGGTTAGGGACGTAGAATAAGATCATGCAGAATATGTACTTTATGCACTCAAAAAATGGTTTTTGCTGCTGGTTCAAACTACTTATTTAAAATGAGCTGAAACAACACAATTCTTGAGATTTTTGTGGGTCCACACAAACATGGATATTTTCAAAATTGAGCTTTTTCTATGCGGATTCGCTGTTTGTCGGGTGACTGAAACCGAAACTTTCTGAAAACTTCAGCCAGGGTGAAGATTTTTCCCGAAACTCCGGGTATATTGTGGTTGTGTGCCCTTGTACCCATGTATGTGTGGACATGGCCTTAATTGTTTTATGTTCAATCCACTTAAATTTGGTATCTTCATAATAGGCAGGTAATTATCCAAATTTATTTTACATCACAGATTTCAAAGATATGGGCAGAAATGTAAAAAGAAAAGGTTACAACCATCCCCTAGCTACTGCGGATCGCTGGAGAACTACAAATCTGCCACCAAACGAACCACAACTCCCAGCATGCACCGCATACACACCGGTTCCTGATTCCGACTGATTGCAAACTGGCACAGCTGAAGCTGCTCAAGGACTCATTACATGGACTATATATATACATCACACATGTACACACACACAGTGCTGAGTCTTGTTAATCTGTAAACATTATTAAGCGTTTACCTTGTCCTGTTTTCCACGCCGTGTTTCCAGACCCTTGCCTTGTTGATTGATTCTTGATGTTAGCCGCCTGAACCGATCTCTTGCCTGCTTTTGACTACTCTTCTGGATTGCCCTTTATGATTCTGTTTGCTCCTGTGATTGACCCTTGCCTGCCTGACCATCCTCTGTTTAAATAAAGACACTGCAATTGGATCCTCACCTCCATTGTCAGCATCCGTAAGTTACAGTTGTAAAATTTTATTTGTTACTTTTCTGCCTATATCTCTGAAATCTTTTAAGACAGTGTTCAATATGTGATGGAAACTAGTTACAATTCTCTACTAATAAATGGCACAGTTGTTATCTTTGAAGCATAAAGATTAAAAATCATTGTTTCGTTTCAAACAGGAGTGAAATGTTACAATTTACTCCATTGTAACATAAAATAAGGAGTATGTCAAAATGGGATTAACTTTTAGCTCGTATCCTTCACAGTATGAGTTAAAAGTTACTCTACTATTCATTGAAGAGAAGTGAAAGATCCTCTCATTTTCTTTTATAGTTTAATCAACATTAAATGATTAAGTCTGAATGCACAGATCTGTACACTCTTCAAAATAAAGGCTCTTTATCAGCATCAATGTTTTTAATGAAAAAGCTTTAACATCATTTCATTGCATAAAAGCGTCTTTACGATGGAAAAATGTTCTTTAGGTTATTAAAATGTTATTAACTCAATGAAAAATGGTTCTTGTTTAGTATCAAGTATCAGCGAGTCAAACAACGTTAGATGATTTGTAGGTCAGCCTACACTAAGAATGAC
Source organism: Danio jaintianensis (assembly GCA_903798115.1). Lineage (NCBI taxonomy): Eukaryota > Metazoa > Chordata > Actinopteri > Cypriniformes > Danionidae > Danio > Danio jaintianensis. Next base: position 2,173,306 of record CAIGQV010001319.1, on the reverse strand, counting down.
GACAGCACTTTACTTTATATGAAAGGAATGTTTGCATCATGTTTTCATTCTCAATGGAAGCCAAAATCAAGAACGAAACTCAAATGATAGCCCTTGCACAGCTCTTTAGTCATTAAATCATCTTTTTGGTGGTTCAATGTGTGTATAAGGTTGAGTATAAAGAGGACCAGCACTCGCTGTCATAATAAACTTCTATATAAATAAGGAAAATGATTTTTCATGTTGCCAGATATGATTAAATACACTCACCGAGCCCTTTGATAGACCCATATGACTAGCACTTTAGCCTTCAGATTCTGCCTGATTTCTTCATGGCGTATCGAGTTAGGAAGGAGCTGGAAACCTTCCCCAGAGATTTTTCATCTATGTTGACATGATCATGAAAAGAAGCTGAGATGTTCTTGAGCATAAATGTTTTCTGAACTGCCATTTTCTTAGAAACCAATTTTAAAAAATGTATAATCTTCTTAAGATTGTGCAAATCTTTTTTTTCTCAGATTATTCTTAAAGGTGCTGTATGTAAGTTTTTGACTCTTCTAAAGCATAAAAATACCGTAATATGTTTGCAGATATTTAAGAAACATGCTGAGTGAACATTCTTGTTTATCTGAAAAACAATGCTGAAGTCAGATATTCTGCTTTGAAAATGTGCGTTACGTGCCAGAACGGCTGTCTTTGTTTTGGTTATTTTAACCCGCTCACTGCCAGTTTAGCCAATTTCAGCACCCCGGGTTCCCTTGGTGGAAAACAGCGTATTTCATTCAGTCAGGAAGGCTCTCAAAGTGTGCGCCCGTGACCGAAATGCGACCTCTGGTGGACAGTAGCAAACTCCGAAATGAGACGCAGATTGAGAGTTCCACATGAGGTTATTAATTAGCAAATAATATAAATATTACGAGCGTAAACATTAGGTGAGCAGGTTACATTGTAACCCCGTGTCCTAACAACATGCTACGTGACGAGATTTGCAGCGATAAGCAATTGGGCTGTTTGCACCAGACGAAACACCACAGAAATTTAAATACAGCCATTCAGAAGCACAGAATATGCACTCACTCACAAAGTGGTAAGGTTTATAATCTAATTAATACATTTTAAACCTCTTTAACATTATTATATGTACATGCTGAATGATTGATATTTGTTTTGTAACTTGGCTTGCACTGAATCACACTTCTAAAGTTCAATTTCACACGGTTTATTTTATTTTCAAGATCTGCTGCTGCTTTCAGTAGTATGGCAATAAATGTCATGTAAAATGGCATTCAAACTCACATTACTAGCATTTAACACTGAATAAAGCACATGAGGTGTACCTGAGGTGATCATTGTTTATCCTGTTGTTCACCTGTGAGAAATAGAAGCCGTTTCTAAAATAGAAATTTCAGGTGTTGGCTAGGACAAAAACTCCTTTTATTATGAAAAAATATTTCTTCTATCGCATGCTGTTGCTTTTAGTTAGAAAACGGTTCAAATCAGCCTTTAGACTCGATATTCAGGTACACTCACGTCAATCTGGCAACCTGCGCTTGCATGTGTTTGGATCCAGGAATGCAGTACCTAGTTCAACCACTGGCTGTCAAACTTACATACTGCACCTTTAAGAAGATTTCAAGTCCTTCAAAAGAAATAAAAATAATCTGAAGCAACCTCTTAAAATTAAAAGGATAGTTCACCCAAAAATGAAATTTACTCACAATTTACTAGACCTCAAGTAGTCCAATATCGTTATGTTTCCTTTTTTTAAAGAAACTAAAAGGATATATATATATATATCAAACCGAGCATCAGAATGGGAAAGAAAGGTGATTTAAGTGACTTTGAACGTGGCATGGTTGTTGGTGCCAGACGGGCTGGTCTGAGTATTTCAGAAACTGCTGATCTACTGGGATTTTCACACACAACCATCTCTAGGGTTTAGAGAGAGTGGTCCAAAGAGAGAAAATATCCAGTAAGGGGCAGTTCTGTGGGCGCAAATGCCTTGTTAATGCCAGAGGTCAGAGGAGAATGGCCAGACTGGTTTGAGCTGATAGAAAGGCAACAGTAACTCTAATAACCACTCGCTACAACCGAGGGATGCAGAAGAGCATTTCTGACCGCACAACACGTTGAACCTGGAAACGGATGCGCGACAGCAGCACATCACGATTTCTGCTGCGACATTCGGATGGTAGGGTCAGAATTTGACGTCAACAACATGAAAGCATGGATCCATCCTGCCTTGTATCATGATGGTGGTGGTGTAATGGTGTGGGGGATATTTTCTTGGCACACTTTGGGACCATTAGTACCAATTGAGCATCGTGTCAACGCCACAGCCTGAGTATTGTTGCTGACCATGTCCATCCCTTTATGACCACAGTGTACCCATCTTCTGATGGCTACTTCCAGCAGGATAACGCATCATGTCATAAAGCGCGAATCATCTCATACTGGTTTCTTGAACATGACAATGAGTTCACTGTACTCAAATGGCCTCCACAGTGGAACGGGAGATTCGCATCATGGATGTGCAGCCAACAAATCTGCAGCAACTGCATGATGCTCTCATGTCAATATGGACCAAAATCTCTGAGGAATATTTCCAGTACCTTGTTGAATCTATGCCACGAAGATTAAGGCAGTTCTGAAGTTAAAGGGTCCAACCCGGTACTAGTAAAGTGTACCTAATAAAGTGGCCGGTAAATGTATCTATTAAAATGTTTACTTGTTGGCAGCTTTATGCTTTAGATGATACTGTAAATAAAATCCAACTGAATTTACTGGTGTAAGAATAACTGATGTAGTACATCCTTTTCGCCATTTATTTCCAAACAAAGGACACAAAACACCAAGTGCATGGTTGTATATCGTCGAATATTTATTCAGCAATCAATGCTCATTTTGCTCTTTTCATTTGACGAAGAAGTCAAATTTAAAATGTAGAAAAATAAATTATCATAAAATACATCTCCATCGATATAGCACTGGATGTTTTCATGGAAAACTCTAAACATGTAAAACCAACGTGAAAACATGGCCGAATGATGACACTGAGGTATGCGAGAAGTTGGATGGCTGTTATATTCAAGCACAACACGAGTCGATAACCTATTGCCATAGAAAACAAACACAAAACTGCAGTCAATTCCACTGAACTTAGCACCAGATCAAACAAATATGGAACTGATACATATATACTATATATGGTATATATATCTATATATTTATATATATCTATATATATATATATAAACTCATGATATCGCGAGCATGCTTTTCAAACCGGAGCATAGTTCATATCTGCTCGTAAAGATAATTATCCATGCTCTTGTATTTGGGCTACATCAAATGTATCTGGAAGAAAGTAAACCCCGTCCCGCACACGTTACATGGACGCAGCAGCAGCCATAGAACAGCTGGCTTCACACCAACATCACACATCTGGACATCATAACACCGTGATATCCCATAGATATTAAGAACAATATCGTGACGTTACATCAGTTAAAGTCATTGCACACTGAATACGAAATTTTCGCACGTTAAAAAAATAAACTCGACCTCACGTTGTGTCAATCGTATTTACACACTGGCTCAAAGACTTTCGTACATTGTTATGCAATTCAAATCGAGTTCGATTTCTTCAGTTTTTCGCATCTGAAAAAACATTTTGAGAGGTGTTTTGGCAGTTCAGGGCCACCGTACGAGCAAAAGTCAAAATCCAGAATGCTGTCGCACAGCACTTTATGACAAAAAAAGTGCGTAATATAAAGACAGAATGTGGTGGATGGTTGAGAAACACTGCTGTAGACCAGGGGTGTCAAATTCAGTTCCTAGAGAGCCGCAACCCTGCGCAGTTTAGTTCCAACCCTGCTTCAACACACTTATGCTGCGGTCACACTAAAGTTTGAGCATGCCAATTCTGTCGTACGGTGCTGCAAAAAGGGGCGGGATTAAACAAGATGATTAGCGAGTGAGCAATTGCTCCATATTTTACATTTCTGTCCAGAGAGGTCATGTTTTGATCTTCGATTAGTCTTACGCCGTCACAAGATGCGATTTCGCAGGTCAGAGTTCACCAAGCTTGAACTTTCCAAAGCAGCATACTGCGAAATTTGTCGCACAAGCTTGCGTTTCCGGTCTGTCGCATTAGCTTGCGTATAAATGGAAGACTATGGGGCGAAGAGTGCAGTGTGACCGCGGCTTTACCTGTAGGTTTCAAACAAGCCTGAAAGACTCAGTTAGTTTGATCAGGTGTGTTTAATTAGGGTTGGAACTAAACTGTGCAGAGCTGCGCCCCTCCAGGAACTGGCTTTGACACCTGTGCTGTAGACTACTGTATAGATTAGGGATGGGCAAACTCAGTCCTGGAGGGCCAGTTCCCTGCTCCCACCCTAAACAAACAGCTGCCTATAGCTTTCTAGTGATCTTGAATACACTGATTAGCATGTTCAGGTGTGGTTGATTAGCATAGAAGCAAAACTCTGCAGGACACCGGCCCTCCAGGACAGAGTTTGTCCATCCCTGGTATAGACTGAAGTCTCTGTTCAAGATTCGTTTAAGAATGGAAATGTGTGTTATGTGACTGAAGTATCACAAGCAAAGTATCAAAATCCCACTGATTTCCTGAAACAGACTTTGCATTTCAGGATAATCCTGCACAGGTGTTTGATAAGGAGGTGAACTCTCCTTTCATCTTCGTGCGGTGGATTGGACATTATTTCCTCTTTTTCTTTTTTGCTGAAGAGAGAGAAAAACAAAGCATCACTGCGTGAATTGACTCCTAATTTTTTCGGGATTTTTTCTTTTTCGGACTTCAGTGTGCAAAGACCTTTTACATGTACATTTATAAGGCAAGAAGAGTTGGAGAGTTGAGGATATCGACGCTAGGTTCTGCTTTGGTCACGCCACCTTTGCAAACGTCCAGTCCCTCGGCCAGGGAGTCCAGCTCAGGGCAGGCGAAGGTAAACACGGACAGGTAGTTGCTGCAGGTGGGGGTGGAAGTGCTCACCATTGGGGTGCTCAATGGCTCCAGGTCATTGGCCACCGACTTGTAGAGCGTCTCCCAGTCTGTGATGCCCAGCGAGCCGCTCAGGTCGATGTCCGGGACGGAGCGAGCCGAAACACGGTCCTCATCCCCACCGCTGCCGGCCAGAAGCTCGTCCCTGACATCCAGAGACGGCTCTAGGTCGCACAAGCTGACCTCCGCGCTGGAGCACAGCAGGATGTTGGAGTTTCCAGAAATGGCGCTGGACGGTACCGTAGGGATCTCCAGGTCCTGCAGGGAGGTGCTATCTTGCGGACTGTCCTCTGGGAGTTTGCTGGACGTTTCTGGAGCGGGAAGAGGCTGAGGAGACTCGGGAAACAAGCAGTCCAGCTCTTCGGGCATTTGGCAAAGAGGTTTATGAGTGGCCAGGACAAACTCCAGCCGCTCCTTCTCCTTCAGGAGACTCTCGATTTCAGCCTGGAGGGCAGCTTTGTCTTCTTCCAGCTTGTCTGTTTCCTAGAGAAAAGGAAAAAGGGATTATAATCCACTGACAGACATAAATCAACTTGATATTTTCAGAAACTATATGGCTTACATTAATAATTTACCAAAATAATTCAAATTTACTAACTATTGACTCCAAATCTGAGTTTCTTTTTTCTTTTGAACACAAAAGAAGATATTTTGGGGGAAAAAAGATGAAAACCTGTATCCACTGACTCCCATAGTAGGAAAAACAAATACTATGGGAGTCAAGGCTTCAAGCTTTCTTCAAAATAAATTTTCTGTTCAATAGAATAAAGAAAGTCAAACAGGTTTTGAGAAAGTGACGGGAGACTAAATGTTGACAGTATTTTAGGTTTTGGGTGAACTGTGCCTTTAATGCCTGGCACACGTTGTATGATTTTGGGCTGTCCCAGATGAAAAATAACCAATCGGAAACAATAATGTAAATTTCTTTGGCCATGGCTCCTGCATTAAACTGTGAGAGAAGTTGAAAGACAGCAACGATAGCCTAAGGATTCATTCAGAAATTCAATCCGGGTGACTTTAAGCAAATCTTTTCAAAGTTGTTAGAGCGGCTGACTATAGTATTGGTAACCTAGCAACCAACAGTAAACAAGACAATTGAGACTGTGGGTCACATGGGTGTGATGTTCGCTATAGTTTATTCTGCAAATGCAATTCCATCTCTTGTTATTAACCCATTTAGTCGTGCACCTCAAGCAAGTGTATAAACGTTTATATGGGATTTTGATTTCGAATTTGTCATTTCCATCTCTTGTTTCTCATGTAATTCTTCAAAATGTGCATTTGGGTGGTGGAAACCCTGCTACAGTTGACCTACTGTATGTCTGCTGACTCTACATTTACATGAATGGCGTATTGATCAGTGTACTAAAACTAAAACCAAGAAGGAAGAATGAGATAAAAATTGAATAAAAGCCTTAAATACAAATTTAGTTAAGTTTTATTTGAGGTTTTCAGCTCCTAAACTTTCTCAAAATCATTCCACAAATATGTACATTTTATTTTTTTTCTAAATTGTGTGCAGATATAACAAAAAAGGTCCGCAGATTCTATCTGGCCTCGGTCATAGCCTACGATTTGTTCATAATTGGGATTAGTCATTTTCTGCTGAGCCAATAAATGTCTTATCCTCAACTGTGTCTCTGAAATGAAATATTGTCACTCGAATCAGTGACATTCAAGAGAAATGATTGGTGTTGTTGACAAGCCGTTTGGAAGTTCATACAGCTTTTGCATTGGGTACAAAGCTTCAGTGGGAGGAAGGTAATAATACATTTGAAAACCCAACTATAGATCACTTGATTCGTCTGTGTGAACATCCCAACCAGCCATTGATCTTTAAAGAGATAATTCACACAAAAATGAAAATTGACTCTCCATCAATTGGTTTCAAACCGTTATGACTTTCTTTCCTTCTGGAGATATTTTGCAGAAAGCTGAAAATCTATAACTATTGACTTCAAATGTAGGAAAAACAAACACTATGAAGGTCAATGGTTTCCAACATTCTTCAAAATATCTTCTTTTGTGTTCAACAGTAGACAGAAAGTCAAACAAGTTTGGTACAAGTGAAGGGAGAGAAAAAAAATGACAGAAATGTCACTTATGGGTGAATATCTGCAGGGTGCCAATTACAGGTGGGGTTGGGGGGATTGACCCCCCTTAATTAACGCTTGATCACCCCTGATGGACGTCAAAACAAGATGTATGGGGGGGTCAGTTCTTTAATACTGAGAAATATTTCACTCTGATATGTATTTTAAATAATAATGTTAATAATTAAAATAATAGATATAAATATACATTTTACCACCCCTATAACGGTTCAAACCACTGTGAAAGCATAATCGCGCCATAGTCTATTCTAGGAAAAAGTCTGAAATTGGATGATCTAGAGCACCGACAGACATCGTGTTCACAAGACTGTTTTCTCGTAAAATAGTTGTTTGTATCTACATTTAGCCTGAAAGTCCAATTAGATGCATAATAACGTTTGTAGTCTGACCTAGTGTAACATCTGAAATAGCTCAACAGAGAATACTGTAGGTCAGAATACACTAAATATCCTTTAAAACGCTGAAAACTTAAATGCGTTTTATTAATAAACTAGATGTAATTAAAAATAAATACATAAATGACTGAAGCGTGTATTACACAAACTAACCTAAAAAAGTTGACCCCCCCCTCCTGATCGTCAGTGTATAATTCGCACACTGAATATCTGGTCAGGTTTGTTACCCCAAATGTTTGAAAACCATGATTAGGCCTATTTTGCATTTTGAAGCAGAATTTAAATAGGTTACCTCATAAGGACAACATCGCAAAACAGTGCGGTATGAATGGATTACTTTTATAATAGCGTTGAGCGATTAAAATATGTATTCATTTGTGACCAGTCACAAGTGTAACTTGTTGGAAATTGAGATTTATGTATTGTCTGAAAGCTGAATAAGTTTTCATTGATGTAAACATTGTTAGGATATAGGACAAAATTTGACCAATAAACAACTATTCGAAAATCTACAGTCTGAGGGTTCAGAAACATCGAAATACTAAGAAAATGGCGTTTACAGTTGTCAAATTAAGTCCTTTGCAAAACTTCACATATTTATAATGACAAATGCACAACATATCGTAATGGAAGATGATCTTTACTTAAATTTCCAATGTTGTTTTGGCATAAAAGGTCATTTTAACCCATACAGCATATGAGCAATTCCATGCAAATGTCAACCTTGCCATGAAAAACATTGTTTTCACCAAAATTGCATTTCTACATTTTTTTGTGTAGGCTTGTATTTTACAGTACTCAGAAATGTCTGTCAGTGTTTTCAAACTATATTATATTTGATTTACCAAAGTCACACTAGTGGCGATTTCACATCTGTCACGTCCATAACGGAGCTTTTCCCTCATAAATACAATAGCGTAAAATAAAATAAAATCATGCTTGTTCTCGGCGGCATGGTGGCGCAGTGGGTAGCGCTGTCGCCTCATAGCAAGAAGGTCGCTGGTTCGAGCCTCGGCTAGGTCAGTTGGCATTTCTGTGTGGAGTTTGCATGTCCTCCGCATGTTGGCGTGGGTTTCCTCCGGGTGCTCTGGTTCCCCCACAAGTCCAAACACATGCGATATAGGTGAATTGGGTAAGCTAAATTGTCCGTTGTGAATGGGAGTGTATGGGTGTTTCCCAGTGATGGGTTGCTGCTGGAAGGGCATCCGCTGCGTAAAACATATGCTGGATAAGTTAGCGGTTCATTCCGCTGTGGTGACCCCAGATTAATAAAGGGACTAAGCCGAAAATGAATGAATTTTTATTCTACAGTGAGCCAACTCTTGTCCTTTTGATTAGCATTGTTTCTTTTGGGTTGTGCGGTTCAATTCAGTTGTTGTAGACTGTAAACTCACAAACATTTTTGGCCACATCCATAATGCATGTTTATTTTCCCCATTTAAAATATAAAAAATGTTGACAGATTGATCTTTTTCTGATCCCAGAACTCTTCCTCTGTGAATTTGATATTCTACCATCCATAACAGAGGAATTGCTCATATTATTTTCCACAGATATACCTTATATACACTATTTTGTTCTCCAGGGTCCCAATATGATGAAGTGCAGCTGTAAAAAGTGCATGTTTTGTGTGGTGTTGTCTGCACTCACGGCCTGGAGGGTGTCGGTGAGTTCTCTCCGTCTGTTGCGGCACTTCGCTGCAGCCATTTTATTCCTCTCTCTCCTGATCCTCTTCTTCTCCTCTTCCTCAGGAGAGAGCTGCTCAAAGCGAGACCAAATGCACTTGTCATCTCGAGGAATCGATGCATCCAACAACAACAACAACAAACCAAAATAAAAATGCAGGACTTGTATCCCTCAACTAAACACCAATGGCAAACGCGCACTGCAATGCGTCTAAAAATAGTCTATTGTTGCAGACTCGCTGTGACCTGAATATAAAGTGGATGCTGGCGGTCTAGGCAACATGCCAGAGCAAGAGCTGCATCCCCATCAATCCCAGGCACACACAGACCATGCAGTGAATGCAGAAATCTACCTGCTCGCTCTTGCTCTTCCGTGCAGCGCATTTCCCTTTGTTTCCCGCCGCCGGTTTGCGCTTTGCTGGTTCACTGCTGTCGGTTCTGCCCTGGGACGGAGACACGGAGGTGATGATGGTCGGCTGGACCATCCACTGCAGGTCTGGGGTGCTGGAGATCGCCGTGACCGTCGGGACGAACGCGCCCGGAGACTCGCCCTGCGACTGCAATGCAAATTATTCATTTCACTATTAGTATTATGGATAGAGCAGCTGGAAGGGCATCCGCTGCGTAAAACATGTGCTGGATAAGTTGGCGGTTCATCCCGCTGTGGCGACCCCAGATTAATAAAGGGACTAAGCCTAAAGGAAAATGAATGAATGAATATTATGGATAGATGAAATTGTGAAAAAATACTCTATAATTGGCAATGGTGATCTTTTTGTGTACGTTTTCACGTAAGAGTCTTTCTTTAAATACACTCGAGCGTCTAAAAATAGTCTCCTGATCAATATTTAACTTTTGCATTGTCTCTGACGTCAATGCTTACGCAGAGCCGCGGTGGGCTCTCCTCAATGGATTTATTTTTCTCAATGAACAGCTGCATTTTTTTTTTCAGTGCTTCACCTTGTTTCTCTGCATCGCAAAGATGCGAAACATCACATTCAACGTGAGATAGACAGATGAAGCATTGAAATGCGTGCTATTCAAAACATTGCATGCGTGACTGTTTAATAATAGGCCATTCTTAAGGATAAAATTGTAATTTTAATAGCTTTTAATAATTAGAAACAGATCAGAGAATGAAAATGTGTTATATACCATACACTGACATGCACCAAATAAGTCGGGCGTTCTGCTGATGCAAGGCATGAAAGTGAAAGCATCTGACAGACAGTCATACCTGTGCGCTGCTGCTGCTGCTGCTGCTGTCCATCGGTTTGTGCGGGCGGGTTTCCCCGGCCAAAGAGGATGGGGAGTCCGGCTCAGTCTTCTCTTTGCTCAGGAACATTTCTAATACCGACTAGATTCCAGCTTTTATGATCCAGACGTCTCGCTTCTTGATGTTGGAGTCGCTCTCTCCAGGTTTATAAACCTGGCAAGTGACAGTCAGCTCCGCGAGCTCCTATTTATAGTCGTCTGAATTTTATGAATGAAACGGACCGTACCATCTCCTCCCGCGGGGAGCGCCTCTACAGAGCACACGAGGGGGGAAATGAGCTTTCAGAGCATGTTCGTGCACATGATGGTTACATTTTAATTCAGAATTCAAAATGTGTTTGATTAAATTGGCGTTACTGTGTTAAAGCTGCGCGCGGTGAATCAGTAACCCCTGTGAGAGGGATAAAAGTGGTCTGTTCGACATATTCATTCATAAAATTCTGATAGACCCTGAAATGCATAATGTATGACTTTGATGTATATGACGTATTTTAAAACGCGGTCATTTCATGCAAACTGAGGCTCATATTTGACATATAGGTAGCCTATTTTATCTGACAACTAAATGACGTGTATAAATGAGCTTTTATCTATATGAAAGTGGGACAGTGATGTGGAAAATATAGCCTTAATTTTTTATTGATCAGCATGCATTAATTCAATCCGTTTTGTAGTGGGATATAATTAAATGTATATGTAATACACCGTGTCTTATTTCATGACCCCTTCAGCGTCTGCACCTGCTCCCGCGTCATGCTGTGACGTAACAGTGTCAAACAGGAAAATGTCCATATAAGGATAACTACGTGTTGGGATTCCAGTGTTGAACATGTGTCTGGGCTGAAGCTTTGTGCTGCGCCGTTGGTGTTTTTCTCTCATTTTGACGCCTCGCGGTCATGCAAATGCGCAGAAACACAACTGGAAAGCTTATCTTATGCTGCCATTATGTGAGGGATACATTTTCTACAAGGAACCTGCAAAGTGTTAAGAGCGTGATGTTTTGTGACGCAATACACATGTATTCAGCACGTTTCCCACGAATCCCATGTTGATGTGTTAATGCGATATGCTCACTTTATTAAATATGCCTATCCATAACACTGAATATTCCACGAGAGATAAAACATTGAGGCTCCAAAGAAATAATATGGTTCATTTACTTAGTGCACAGTATTCAAATCTGAAGATAATCTGAAACAGCAAAGCGCTTCGATAATATTGTCGATAATATTATCCACAATAGCAAATAATTGAGATTTGTACAGGTATTCTCCTGAAAATATCTGAATTCTTTGTTATTGTGGATAATATTATCGATTAAGCAATGTTCATCGAACATCATGATATACAGGGTACAATAAACATAATAATAATAATAATGTTGCTGCTTGTTAAAACTGCTTAATTAAAATGAGCTGAAACAACACAAATCTTGGGATTATTTGGGGACAACTTAATTGTTTTATGTTCCTTCATTCATTCATTTTCCTTTGGCTTAGTCCCTTTATTCGGGTGACACAGTGGCTCAGTCGTTAGCGCTGTCGCCTCACAGCAAGAAGGTCGCTGGTTCGAGCCCCGGTTGGGTCGAGTTTGCAGGTTCTCCCCGTGTTGGCTTGGGTGTGCTCCAGTTTCCCCCACAGTACAAAGACATGTGCTGTAGGTGAATTGGGTAAGCTAAATTGTCCATAGTGTATGTGTGTATGTCCTGGTCCTCCAGGTTGGGGGTTGAGCGTTGATCCCACCTCATAAAAACTAGATGTTACGAAACACCATTATGATGTGGCTAAATATCAACTTCGATATAAATAATATAGTAAGTAAGTTAGTCCCTTTATTCATCAGGGGTCGCCACAGCGGAATGAACCGCCAACTTATCCAGCATATGTTTTACACAGCAGATGCCCTTCCAGCTGCAACCCAGTACTGGGAAACACCCATACACACTCACACACAAACACTACGGCCAATTTAGTTTACGCAATTCACCTATACCGCATGTGTTTGGACTGTGGGGGAAACTGGAGCACCCGGAGGAAACCCACGCCAACACGGGGAGAACATGCAAACTCCACACAGAAAGGCCAACTGACCCAGCTTGGACTCGAACCAGCGACCTTCTTGCTGTCAGGCGACAGTGCTAACCACTGAGCCACCATGTTGCCCTGTTTTATGTTCAATCCACTTCAATCCAAAACGACTGTCCAACAGCAGGCGCATCGGGTTGCATGTATCGTCCTCCTTGCAGATTCTGCTTTTGAATATGGAATCTGTCGCCATTGTAATTAAATTTATAATTAAATTTCGTTCATCAAACTAAATTAAATCTAGCTAATAATATTATTTATGGGCGACATGGTGACTTAGTGGTTAGCACTGTCGCCTCAGAGCAAGAAGGTCGCTGAGTCCCGGCTTTGCATGTTCTCCCCAGGTTGGCGTGGGTTTCCTCCAGGTGCTCCGATTTCCCCCACAGTCCAAACACATGCGCTATAGGTGAACTGAATAAAGTAAATTGGCCGTAGTGTATGAGCGTGAATGTGAGACTGTATGGATGTTTCCCAGTACTGGGTTGCGGCTGGAAGGGCATCCGCTGTGTAAAACATATGCTGGATAAGTTGGCCGTTCATTCCGCTGTGGCGACCCCAGATTAATAAAGGGAGTAAGCCGAAGGAAAATGAATGAAATTGCCGTGAGATAGTGTTGGTATATCCACACTGTTAGGCTAATAAATGTGCCAAAATACATAAAGTACACGTTTAGAATGGAAAATATTCATTCATTGACCTTTAGTGTGATGACACCAGTTTTACCATTAAATATTGTGTTTCTCTATTTAAAAACGTTTCTAATTCATTTTCCTTCGGCTTAGTCCCTGATTTATCAGGGGTCGCCACAGCGGAATGAACCACCAACTACTCTACCATATGTTTTTACGCAGCGGATGCTCTTCTAGCCGCAACCCAGTACTGGGAAGCACCCATACACTCTCACATTCACACTCATACACTACGGCCAATTTTGTTTATTCAATTCACCTATAGCGCATGTGTTTGGACTGTGGAGGAAACCGGAGCACCCAGAGGAAGCCTACGCCAACACGGGGGGAACATGCAAACTCCACACAGATACTGGCCCAGCCGGGACTCGAACCAGCGACCTTCTTGCTGTGAGGAGCCACCATGCTGCCTATGTTTCTAATTGCAAATTGCAAAAAAACAATTGATTTGGCATTTCAACGCAAAACTTGAGGCCATAATAAGATAGAGTCACATAATTATTAAATTCAAGCTACTTAAGTGCACTAAAAAGACTGAACACGCAGTAAACAAAATTGTAGCACACAACCCTTTAAAAGAAAATACTTTTATACTATCTTACACAGTAATTTTATGAAACTGAGTAGCCAGTATGTACTGTATACTGGGCAGTATAGGCTACAGTAAGCAAGTACTGTATGCCATTGAGAACACAGCCCATGGAATCATTTTAGAGCTGCACTACAATATATAACTTCTGGCCCTCTGGGGGCTACAAATAAAACTGCACGCGTCTTGCGGAGGAACATTGTTTGGTTGTGCTTGGATGTTTGAGGCATTCCGAAACAGGACTTCAGATTGAATAAATAAATGAATGAATAAATAAATGGCAGTTTATTTGTTTTTACAACCTTCTGTGATCCTAATTCATTGACTGTGAGAAACCTTTTGCCTCGTGCTGCCCACAGATGTGCTCATTTTTATTCACCAACAGGCGAATGAAATACAAAATGTAACTATGTCATTAGTTTGTTTATTACGGTGTAATTTGGGTAGAGACGTGGTTAAAAGATATGGTTACTTTATATGGACAAACATGCTGTTTTTAATTTCCAGAAACAATATCCTCTTTGCAATTATAGTTCAGGCTACTTTTTAGGATTAGAATATTCCACTAGCTGACAAATAAAACATCGTAGGCCTATAACAATATTAGCCTACACAAAATACCATATTTTAAGAATTGAATATTTTTTTTTTTGCACTTTAATTATTAATATAGTCTTTACATCAAAAGTGTACATAGTGGATATATTTTTTTAATCAGAGTAATGTAAATAGTGTATTGTACAAGAATCTTTTGTATAAATGACAGACCAAAGACCACAAGTGTATACTATCATCTAATGAAATAGTAGTCTTTATATCTATATTACACAACATAATATCATAAAATGTTATTATTTGGTTCCTTGAGAAAAATAGACGTAATTATTGGGTCTCTTATGTATGAAAGATGGCTGAACTCAGTACTAATTACAAGTGATGTATTAAGACTTTACAACACACGTTTAAGCATTTGCTACATTGTTAAAAAAAACAGTTCTGCCAATTTTTAATTTTTTTTTAATCAAATTAACTTTTCTAGTCATCTCAACTTACACTCACCGGCCACTTTATTAGGTACACCTAATAAGGCAAAAGGCAAAAGATTGCCTTTAGAACTGCCTTAATCCTTCGTGGCATAGATTCAACAAGGTACTGGAAATATTCCTCAGAGATTTTGGTCCATATTGACATGATAGCATCACGCAGTTGCTGCAGATTTGTCGGCTGCACATCCATGATGCGAATCTCTCATTCCACCACATCCCAAAGGTGCTCTGTTGGATTGATCTGGTGACTGTGGAGGCCATTTGAGTACAGTGAACTCATTGTCATGTTCAAGAAACCAGTCTGAGATGATTTGCCCTTTATGACATGACGAGTTATCCTGCTGGAAGTAGCCATCAGAAGATGGGTACACTGTGGTCATAAAGGGATGGACATGGTCAGCAACAATACTCAGGTAGGCTGTGGCGTTGACACGATGCTCAATTGGTACTAATGGGCCCAAAGTGTGCCAAAAAAATATCCCCCACACCATTACACCACCACCACCAGCCTGAACCACTGATACAAGGCAGGATGGATCCATGCTTTCATGTTGTTGACGCCAAATTCTGACCCTACCATCCGAATGTCGCAGCAGAAATCGAGACTCATGAGACCAGGCAACGTTTTTCCAATCGTGTATTTTCCAATTTTGGTGAGCCCGTGCGATTTGTAGCCTCAGTCTCCTGTTCTTAGCTGGCAGGAGCGGCACCCGGTGTGGTCTTCTTCTGCTGTAGCCCATCCGCCTCAAGGTTCGACATGTTGTGCGTTCAGAGATGCTCTTCTGCAGACCTCGGTTGTAACGAGTGGTTATTTGAGTTACTGTTGCCTTTCTACCAGTCTGGCCATTCTCCTCTGACCTCTGGCATCAACAAGGCATTTGTGCCCACAGAACTGCCCCTTACTGGATATTTTCTCTTCTTCGGACCATTCTCTGTAAACCCTAGAGATGGTTGTGCGTGAAAATCCCAGTAGATCAGCAGTTTCTGAAATACTCAGACCAGCCCGTCTGGCACCAACAACCACGCCACGTTCAAAGTCACTTAAATCACCTTCTTCCCCATTCTGATGCTCGGTTTGAACTGCAGCAGATCGTCTTGACCATGTCTACATGCCTAAATGCATTGAGTTGCTGCCATGTGATTGGCTGATTAGAAATGTGCGTTAACGAGCCTTTGGACAGGTGTACCTAATAATGTGGCCGGTAGGAAAGATAAAGTAACATAAAAACATTTGTTGTCACGACTTTTTGACATAGAATTTTGTACAGTGTAGCAGTGTAAAAAAATAATAATAATAAAAGGTGCTGCAGGGCTCTGTATTGGGGTTTGCTGAGTTTTTAAAAAGCTCCAGCAGAAATAATCAAAAAAATAATTTTTTTTAAAGTTTAATCAAACTTACTTTTCTACCTCAATCTGACAAAAAATATTAAGTTAAACGCTGTTACTAAAACACAAAAAAATCAAGTTGAAACCTGATTAAATTATTCATTCATTCATTTTCTTTTCGGCTTAGTCCCTTTATTAATCTGGGGTCACCACAACGGAATGAACCGCCAACTTGTCCAGCATATGTTTCACACAGCGGATGCCCTTCCAGCTGCAACCCAGTACTGGGAAACATCCATACACACTCATTCACTACGGACAATTCTGTTTACCCAATTCCCCTATAGCGCATGTGTTTGGACTGTGGGGAAAACCGGAGCATTCGGAGGAAACCCACGTGAACACAGGGAGAACATGCAAACTCCACAAAGATACGCCAACTTACCCCACCGAGGCTCGAACCAGCGACCTTCTTGCTGTGAGGCGACAGTGGTAACCACTGAGCCACCATGTCGCTGATTAACTTATTAAGATAAGATAAAGTAACATAAAAAAAAAAATTGTTGTCATATCATTTTTTTTACAGTGTAGCAGTGGCATCATCAAAAAGAAAAAAGGAGGTGCTCCAGGGCTCCGTATTGGGGTTTGCTGAGTTTCAAAAAAGCTCCTGCAGAAATAAGCAGCCGGTCTGGGCCTTGGAAGCAGACTCGGGTGGGGAGGGAACACTTATTTCCTGGAATGTTTAGCTCTTTCACAATGCATCCATTCATCCTGGAGTCTTGGTTCTGGACATGCTGCTCAATGTACACATGGCATAAGAGCAATGAATTATTATTATTAATTCGGAAAGGTATGATTTATGTACACCACACCATGATGTAGGCTACCTTCAAACTAAATCTAAATTTAATATTCTCAGGCTGGGGAAACAAAAATATGAACTTATAATTGTTTTTGCATTGAGAGAATTTGGGTTTCTCATTTTTAGCAATCCTATGCTGCTGAAATATTCACAACTTTTACATCAACTCATGGAAGCACTAAAGAATACAGTCCCATTAAGCATTGCGATTGAAAACGTGGAGAAATATACAAAATGATTATTACAAGTTGTTGATTATATATTCAGAATTTTTTTATTGTAAATATTTAAGTGACAGGGTGTCAAGGTGGCACAGTGGGTAGCACGATCACCTCACAGCAAGAAAGGTCGCTGGTTCGAGCCTCGGCTGGGTCAGTTGGCATTTCTGTGTGGAGTTTGCATGTTCTCCCCGTGTTGGCGTGGGTTTCCTCCGGGTGCTCCGGTTTCCCCCACAAGTCCAAAGACAAGTGCTATAGATGAATTGGGTAAGCTAAATTGTCCGAAGTGTATGTGTGTGAACAAGTGTGTATGGATGTTTCCCAGTGATGGGTTGCAGCTGGAAGGACATCCGCTGCGTAAAACATATGCTGGATAAGTTGGCGGTTCATTCCGCTGTGGCGACCCCTGATTAATAAAGGGACTAAGCCGAAAAGAAAATGAATTAATGAATATTTAAGTGACTCACGCTTCACTGGAGTGGGCGGAGCTGACTATCTTGTCTGACTAATTTGTTCCCTGCAGCTCTCTGATTGGTTGAATTTTCTCCACAGGATCATGGGTAATGTAGTTTTCACCACAAATTACGCTGTTGGCCTGGGTTATTTAAAAAAATAAGTAGAAACGATGTGGGCTGGTGTCTTAAACAAAGAATATAATTGATTAGCAACCTCTGAACTCACACTATGCTTTTTAAAAATGTTAAAGTTACTGTTAAAGGTCAGTTTCCTCACGGAGAACATCTAGTTTTTACTTGTTGAAGAGCAAAGCACTTAAAGGGACAGTTCACCCTAAAAAAGTTAATTCTGTCATCATTTACTTGCACTCAAGTGGTTCCAATTAAACCTTTGTGAGTTTCTTTCTTTAGATAAACACTAAAGATGATACTTTGAAGAAAGCTGAAAACCTGTAATTTAAAGTATCAAAAATATTTAATACTTTTACAAACAACGGCTCTTTATGCCGAGTTCAGACTGCATGATTTTAGCCGACAAATGCCTGAAATCACAGGCAAATCAGTGCTTATTCACACGAGTAACAATCACACAGCGTGAACCATCAAAGACGCGATCTGAGAGAATCGCCGATGAGTCGCCGACACCCATCAGATATTTGGCATGCTAAATATCTGGACCTGTCAGCGATTAAAATCATGCCGTGTGAAATGTGTTCTGACTAAGCGGCAACCTCCCGCTCTCCCTCGTGAAGCCAATATGGAAGTAACTAAAACTGCAATTCATCGACTCCCCTTTGGGGGCTGGCTCCAGGAACTCCAGATGTTCATTGACTGCAATGCTAAATCGGCCAATTATACAGCTGATAAAACATGTTTACAGCCTGGTACAAAAAATGGTTTTGGTGCATATAGCTAATATTACCCTTCATGACAACTGTGAGGGGGGTGATTTTTTTTTATAACTCATCCGTTTCATTTATATTGAGTTATATTAATTCTGCATAATTAAGGGCGTGGCCACTTGAGTGACAGCTAGGTCTCGCTGGTCGCTGTCTCGTCACCTCAGCTGATTCCGGCTGATTAGCCGCTGAGCTCGGCATATATATCGTATTTTTGTGTTGTTTTATGTGGCTTTACACAGTCAATTGCCTTATGGAATTATTTCCTACAATTATCAGATAATATGGCATGCTGTGCACTTAATTGTGCTCACAAACCATTCAAGTGGCCTCCGTTTCCCAGGTGAGTGAAATTATATACTTATATACCATATCTATAAATGTATTAGTTTTACTTAAGATAATTTATCATTTATAATTTTCTTTAGACCTGTAAAGCACTCCAGAATCTGACAGATTGATTAGCTGTAGGCTATAGAACAGTCATCTGAAACGTTGTCATACAGTGTTATGCCTGGATTTCATCAATAGCCTTGCATTTACTAACACAGACTATATTTGAAGTATTTGGAAGTAATTCACGTTTTCCTCCAGTAGAAAAACGTCATAAGAACAATGCTTAGTGGCTCAATGTATTACAACATGTTTTTAAAAGACTAAACACTTTATTGATATAGTAAACAACCAAGCACATGTGGTCAGAACACAAACGAATCGCAGGTAATGAAGGTTTAAGCGTTTCTATCAAAGAAAAGCCCGTCTAAGCAAAATGCTAGCAGGCGTCTGTAGCTCCTTTTTTGGTCAGATGACGAGATGACGGTTGGTGCGATGACGAGCAAACAAAATGGCAACGGTTGGCCATGCCTACTTGTAGCTTTATTTGCGCTCTTCAGAAACCTATGGGTGACGTCACGGATACTGATCCATATCTTTTACAGTCTATGGTTCTGACTGAAAATAACATCAGCGATTACCAACACCCGCAGTGTGAAACCCTCTGTCGCCGATCCATCTTGCAGTGTAAACACAGCAGCGACGGAACGCTATCCCAGATAGTTATGCAGTGTAAAAACATCTGTGACGCGACTACTTTGAAAATCGTGCAGTCTGAACTCAGCATTACTGGCATTGATGGGTCCATTTGGTCCGTTTGATTCTGGACCAAACAAATAAGCATTTTTTTTTTTGCTATTTGTCTATTTTGCATCTAACTTTTGATGATGAAAATATATTTGAAATAGTCGTGGCCAAAAGTTTTGAGAATTACATAAATATTGAAAAAGTTGTTGCTTACGTTTTTATAATAGCAATTTGCATATACTCCAGAATGTTATGAAGAGTGATCAGATGAACAGCATAGTCATTCTTTGCCATGAAAATTAACTTAATCCTGAAAAAAACTTTCCACTGCATTTCATTGTTGTCATTAAAGGACCTGCTGAAATCATTTCAGTAATCGTCTTGTTAACTCAGGTGAGAATGTTGACGAGCACAAGGCTGGAGATCATTATGTCAGGCTGATTGGGTTAGAATGGCAGACTTGACATGTTAAAAGGAGGGTGATGCTTGAAATCATTGTTCTTCCATTGTTAACCATGGTGACCTGCAAAGAAACGCGTGCAGCCATCATTGCGTTGCATAAAAATGGCTTCACAGGCAAGGATATTGTGGCTACTAAGATTGCACCTAAATCAACAATTTACAGGATCATCAAGAACTTCAATTCTTGTTAAGAAGGCTTCAGGGCATCCAAGAAAGTCCAGCAAGCGCCAGCATCGTCTCCTAAAGAGGATTCAGCTGCGGGATCGGAGTGCCACCAGTGCAGAGCTTGCTCAGGAATGACAGCAGGCAGGTGTGAGTGCATCTGCACACACAGTTAGGCGAAGACTTTCGGAAGATGGCCTGGTGTCAAGAAGGGCAGCAAAGAAGCCGGTTCTCTCCAAAAAAAACATCAGGGACAGATTGATCTTCTGCAAAAAGTATGGCGAATGGACTGCTGAGGACTGGGGCAAAGTCATATTCTCCGATGAAGCCCCTTTCCGATTGTTTGGGGCATCTGGAAAAAGGCTTGTACAGGGAAGAAAAGGTGAGCGCTACCATCAGTCCTGTGTCAAGCCAACAGTAAAGCATCCTGAGACCATTCATGTGTGGGGTTGCTTCTCATCCAAGGGAGTGGGCTCATTCACAATTTTGCCCAAAAACACAGCCATGAATAAAGAATGGTACCAAAACACCCTCCAAAAGCAACTTCTTCCAACAATCCAACAACAGTTTGGTGAAGAACAATGCATTTTCCAGCACGATGGAGCACCGTGCCATAAGGCAAAAGTGATATCTAAGTGGCTCGGGGACCAAAACGTTGAAATTTTGGGTCCATGGCCTGGAAACTCTCCAGATCTTAGTCCCATTGAGAACTTGTGGTCAATCCTCAAGAGGCGGGTGGACAAACAAAAACCCACTAATTCTGACAAACTCCAAGAAGTGATTATGAAAGAATGGGTTGCTATCAGTCAGGATTTGGCCCAGAAGTTGATTGAGAGCATGCCCAGTCGAATTGCAGAGGTCCTGAAAAAAAAAAGGGCCAACACTGCAAATACTGACTCTTTGCATAAATGTCATGTAATTGTCGATAAAAGCCTTTGAAACGTATGAAGTGCTTGTAATTATATTTCAGTACATCACAGAAACAACTGAAACAAAGATCTAAAAGCAGATTAGCAGCAAACTTTGTGAAAACTAATATTTGTGTCATTCTCAAAACTTTTGGCCACGACTGTATAATTTAGCTATCAGTACTACATTGTGTACTTCATTGTGGAGAATAGCATCAATTAGAATCAATTTAAAGTGTTAAATCACTGTATACCATCCTTTTCTTTTAAAGTCCCCATGAAATCAAAACTATTGATTTTGTTAGCTCTCATTGCTAGTTTTGTGGTGGAGGAGGAGTCTGTTAGGTTGTAATAACTCTCCCCAAACCCCTTTTCCAGATCTTTCTGAATGAAATGCCTACTTTACTAGGTTTAATCAGCTCACAGTAGAAAAAACAAGCCACTCCCACTGTTTCCTCATTTAATATTCTGTTTCTATAGAAACTGTGTCACAATACGAAAAATAAAAACGATCGCAGCTTCTGGTTCATGCGGACTTTAAAAGCAGATCTATGAATTTATAGCCTCACAATTCTGCATTATTGCTGGTATTCAGTTAATCATACGTTTATTTTTAATTTTAACTAAAATGCATTTCTTTATTATATTAACACATAAAATTATACTTTCTTAATATTTTACAGAAAATAAAATACTGACAGTCCTACACTGTAAAAAATGCTGGATTCCACATAATCCCTTCATGTAGTCACAACGCAAATTGATTAAGTTAACTTAGGTTTAGGGTCTATTTGACTGAACATAAAACAATTTAGGGTGCACGCACACTATGCTATCCAAACAGTGCCCGGGCGTGTTTTCTGGTTTTTGTTTGATAAGTGTAAGTGCTCCGAATCGGGCTCAGGCGCGGTTCAGTTGGCCGACCCTGGCCCGGTTGGAAGAGGTGTGCCAGAGCACAGTTCGGTTGGGCTTTGGCGCAGTATGCTTGTAGTGTAAGTGCAAAGCGCGCCTGAGCCCAAAACTGAAGACGCGACGTCACTTTTAAGGGATTGTTTCATATGGATTTATTAATCATTCTTACTTTTCAATGATCACAAACCACTCGCTGCACGTCAGCTGCACCTTCAGCAAACCTCCTAATACCTGCAGCATGAGGATTTTCATGATAATTTATGAGCGTCAAAAGTGGTGGATCTGTTGGGCAAAATATTTGACTGCATGTCACTGCATCCCAAACGACTCAAAATAATACAAAACGATATAACTAAAGCAATGTCCGCTGTGCTGAGCGAGAGCGCTTCTTTTCCTGGCTCGGAAGGTAAACGCAGTGTGAGTGCAGGCCGTCGGGGGAGAGGGGAGGGGGGACAAGCGCGCTTCAGCACGGTTCAAGGCAACTGTACCTAGTGTGAGCATGCCCTAAGTTGTCCCAAAAAAACCTCAAGAATTGACATGAAGGTGAACTATCTGCTGCTGCTTTCAGTAATATGACAATAAATGTCATGTAAAATGGAATTCAAACTCACATTGTTAGCATTTAACACTGAATAAAGCACATTTAAATTTCTGTCGTGTTTCGTCTGGTGCAAACAGCCAAACTGCTTATCACTGCAAATCTCGTCACATAGCGTGTTGTTAGGACACGGGGTTACAATGTAACCTGCTCACCTAATGTTTACGCTTGGAATATTTATATTATTTGCTCATTATTAATCTCATGTGGAACTCTGAATCTGCGTCTCATTTCGGAGTCTGCTACTGTCCACCGGAGGTCGCATTTCAGTCATGGACACATGCTTTGAGAGCCTTCCTGACTGAATGAATCAAATACGCTGTTTTCCACCAAGGCAACCCGGGGTACTGAAATATAATTGCCTAAAGTGGCATTGGGCGGGTTAAAAGAACCAAAAGACAGCCGTTCCGTCACGTACCGCACATTTTCAAAGCAGAATATCTGACTTCAGCATTGTTTTCCAGATAAACAATTATGTTCACTGAGCATGTTTCTTAAATATCTGCAAACATATTAAGGTATTTTTATGCTTTAGAAAAGTCAAAAACTTACATACAGCACTTTTAATTAAACCTGACTGAAATATCCTGAGTAATGCATGTTCTCAAAAGCTTTTACAGTACAGCATCACATTTCAAGCTAACTCTGTATTGCAGCTGCACAAACACTTTCATTTTTGTAGACATTTAGGTTTTTCAGAGTACCACTAAATGATCTCGATAAATAAAGCAGGCCAAGAGCAAACAGAAAGACGCTGAAGACACAGGAGTGTGTATTATATTAGCAGGAAGAGTGTTTTCCTGTACAGACGTCTTGAAGCAGATGGTATATGGTGTAATGTCAATAAAGGCATTTGTTCTGGAGTCCTGTGCTACAAACTTTACCTCATAATTATCATGAACAGGTAATCATGAAGATTTTTAAATGCTAAAATAAATAGTATATATATACTGTACCTATGTTAATAAATACTAACTGATCTGCTCATTGACTAACGGACTACTTTGAAATCCTTAAACTCCAGTGTGTGGATGGGGTGTTGGTTCTGGAACTCTGCTTTGGCGATGCGGGACTTTGGGCTGCCGGTGGTTTGGAGCCATTCCTGCATCTGCTGGACTTTAGAGACGGGACCCTGGAGCTGCCCTTGAACCGTCCCAGCATCAGTGTTCTGAACCCAGCCCACCAGACCCAGCCTCTTCCCTTCAGACTGCACACAAAACAACCCCACAATGAAACAAACTACAGGAGTATATATATATATATATATATATAATTTCCAAATTTACTTTGACTTGTATTTCATTGCAGACAATATGAACACAAAATATTTCATGTTTTGTCTGGTCAACAAATGTCTTTAGAGAAATCATTTCAAATTTGAAACTATTCTTCTTAAATCAATAACAATATTTAGCTTGTATTGCGTACAGCACTCTACTAGTGCCTGCCTATCTATTTCCTGGGAAAAAAGTTTATACCAGGGGTTCTCAAACACGGTCCTGGAGGTCCGCTGTCCTGCAGATTTTAGCTCCAACTTGCCTCAACACACCTGCATGGATGTTTCTAGAAAGCCTAGTTAGAGCTTGATTAGCTAGCCCAGGTGTGTCTGATTGGGTTGGAGCTAAAATCTGCAGGACAGCAGACCTCCAGGACCGAGATTGAGAACCCATGGTTTACATATTCACCAATGTATTATGATAAAAGTTTACCGTTTCTTTTTTGTCTATATAGATATGTTCAGTTCAAATATAAACCCCTTCATTTTCCTTGTGGCTTGGACAGACACTTGCCTGTGTGTATTTGCGAAAGAAAACCCCCTGCACTCGGCCGTACACCTCATAATCCACAGACAACAGCTCTTCTTCACTGGACATGATCACCTGAAACAAAGATTATCCGAATATATAATCAATCATAATTAATAATCAAACAGATCATCATGATGAATAATCAAACAGATCATAATAAACAATATATTCAAACAGATCACAATAATTAATAATCAAACAGATCTTTATGCTTAATAATAAACAAATCATCATAATTATTAATCAAACAGATAATCACAATTAATAATCAGACAGATCATCATGATCAACAATAAAACAGATATTCATAAGCAATCATTAAAAAGATCATTAAAATCAAAAATACATTGAAATGTATTTTAAAATAAAATACCAAATACCTCAATTTTACATGCATCAAAATAAACTACAAAATACAGCAGCCACAAATGTATCAATATAAAATACTGTATTTTTGTAACCTTCCATCAATAGACATATTCGATCAATCCCTTCACCATTAAACTTACTAAGTGACGTAAACAAGTCTCTGAACAAGTTTAAGTCAGCTTCTCTGCGCCTCGTTCACCTCTACACCTGTACATGAGTAGCTATTCATAAACTTTTGTTTCTCTTTCATTTTAGTATAAATTTTTGTACAAATTTCCTACAGAAAGTCCTGCCTTGAAGATGATCTCTTAAAACCATGTAAAAACCATGTAATACAACTAATGAGCTGGAATATAGTACTACTGTATATCTCTTCATTGTGTTTCCATCCATTGCGTGGCCAGTAAAAGTGACACCATCTTTTAACAGTCTTATATTTTAAAAGGGTGACATATTCATTCATTTTCCTTCGGCTTAGTCCCTTATTTATCAGGGGTTGCCACAGCGGAATGAATCGCCAACTGTTCCAGCATATGTTTTATGCAGCAGATGCCATTCCAGCTGCAACCCAGCACTGGGAAACACCCATAGACTCTCACATTCTCACACACACACACACACTCATACACTACGACCAATTTAGTTCATTCAATTCACCTATAGCGCATGTGTTTGGACTGTGGGGGAAACCGGAGCACCCGGAGAAAAACCCACGCCAACACGAGGAGAACATGCAAACTCCACACAGAAATGCCAGCTGGCCCAGCCGGGACTCGAACCAGCGACCTTCTTAAGAGGTTATTTGAATTTTTTTAAATAAATCTAGTTTTTTGCAATTGAAATCTTCAATAGATAATGTAAAAACATGATTTCTGAAAACTACTAAAATTGACAGTTTTAGTGTTTTCCATAAATCATGTTTTGTGCTATTGTACTCTTCGATGCACAACATAAAACATGATATCTCTAAAAAAATGGAGTTATCAGTTTTTGCAAATAAACTCTTGATATATATCCCGCTGCTGCTGCTGTGTAACAGGAGTCTGGAGTTTTTGACCAGTCTGTATAGACTGGAGTATTATTATATATTTGCGTCTCATATACTGTATTGTGCCACTTTCACATATTTAATTCAATTCATCTTTATTTCTATAGCGCTTTTACAATGTAGATTGTGTCAAAGCAGCTTCACATAGAAGATTATAGTGAATTGGAATGGTGTCCGTTCAGTTTTTAGAGTTTAAGTTCAGTTCAGTTCAGTGTGGTTTAATTTTCACTGCTGAGAGTCCAAACACTGAAGAGCAAATCCATCGATGCGCAGCTCTACAGGTCCCGAACCATGCAAGCCAGTGGCGACAGCGGCGAGGAACGAACTTCACCAATTTGCAAAAGTGAAGCAAAAAAAAACCTCGAGAGAAACCAGGCTCAGTAGGGCACGACCATTTCTCCTATGGCCAAGCGTCTTGTGCAGAGCTGCAGTCTAGGCGCCGGAGGCTGGTGAACGCTGGACGTCAGAGAAGACTCGTCTTTCACTGGGGTCCCACTGGAATCAGTCCTTTTCTCTCCACTCCTCCATGACCACCACAGCAGCTCCTCAGGATACGGCCTGGTTCGGGATTATGGAAACCTTGGGATCATCTCTTCACAGGTCTTGGATTGCATTAGTGGCGCTGCATAGTCTCTGGGGGCCTCGGGATGAGTATCCCCAGGTGGAAATAGAGAATAAAGAGAATAATTAGCGTAGCTGCTGTTCATAGTGTATATAAACGAGATGCAAAAACCCGCGTGGAGCACATTCATGCATCATATCATGCATCATTCATGCATGCATTAGTCAGACATCTTTCCTCTTCATTAACTATACAGACCACCTGCAGATCAACTTCTGGCATCTGAAACAGCCAATGAAGTATTGTAGGAATCGCCACCGTAGGACTTATTTTAATGTTGTTTGTCTTATATCTACATCAGCAATCCATCTAAAACTACTATTATTTATGCAGTTTACTCATTCTCCCAAGAGTTTTTCAGTTCTTCTTAAACTGGAAGAGTCTCAGTTTTTAACCCCTTAGTGAACACCAGTTTTTTTTATTTCTAAACTTCCTCTGCATTCCCACCTGCAGCACTGACACTGAGAATGATGACGTGCTGAAGGCTCCACATCCTGTTCTTAAGGACTGATATTTTATTCCATCTCATTTCTTAAGCAAAGATGCTGATGCTGAATTGTACACGATACAGCCATTACATATTACTGGTCTTAGCATTGTGCAGTATATTATTTTCAATGATTGTTGACTCTCAAATATGTCTGTTATTTTCTATATGTGTGCATCATTTCTATCCAAACTCCATTGACCACCTCCTTAATCAACTTTCTGTTCTGATCTCAAGCAAATAACTGACAAAGCACCAATCTGAGGCTGCATTTTTATGATGTATATTCATGTAGACTTACAAAGTACTTTACAGTATTTTAAAAATACAAGACACAAAAGTATTTTGATACAAAATATAAACCCATTTTCATAAACTCTATCAAATACAAATGACAACATGCCATTTTGTATTTAAAATACGTATTTGAAATACATGCATCATAAATACTGCCCATCCCTGATGATAATTATTAATAAAAAGCGATCATCATGCTTAATAATAAAACAGATCATCATAATTCATAATCAAACACATAATCTAGATCAATACAATCAAACCGATCATCCTCATGAATCTGATTTGTTCAATTCCTACCGCACAACAGCTGCAAGAAACTGAATCATTCACATTCACAGAGGATATTAATATATGAATATATATCTATATTATTATTAATATATTCATTCATTAATTTTCTTTTCGGCTTCGTCCCTTTATTAATCAGGGGTCGCCACAGCGGAATGAACCACCAACTTATCCAGCATATGTTTTACGCAGCGGATGCCCTTCCAGCTGCAACCCAGTAATGGGAAACATCCATTCACACACATACACTACGGATAATTTTGCTTACCCAATTCACCTATACCACATGTTTTTGGACTTGTGGGGGAAACCGGAGCACCCGGAGAAAACCCACGCGAGGAGAACATGCAAACTCCACACAGAAACGCCAACTGACCCAGCCAGGGCTCGAACCAGAGACCTTCTTGCTGTGAGGCGAACGTGCTACCCACTGCGCCACCGTGACGCCATTATTATTAATATATATTAATAATAATTAAATAAATATAATATAATATTAAATATATTATACTTATATATATTGATATTGTATTTCCACATCTTATCCAAGCCTGTACACAGTAAACATGTTATATATATTACTGATTTGTGCAGGATTTTCCGCAAGATGAACGTCAGACATAACTTACCGGTGGATGAACGATCATACGCTGCTTTCTGATATCTTAAATCCGCGGTTAAAGTAATTGTATTAGCTTCTGAAGTGGAGTTAATTCACTCGTGAACCGGTAAACGGCAGGTTCTCTCACGAACTGCAATGCACATGCGCATTATCATCATCGTCACAGCGGGTTGTTACTATAAGAGATACAGCCGCGTACGGAAGTTAACGAGAATTATTTATATTATTTATTAATTTACTCATTAACTTTATTTTTATTAACGTCTACCCGTATCCCAACCCTCACAATAATGTAAAAATATTAATTATTGACGTACAGTGTCACAAAAATGATCCTATATTGATGTGAGTATCCGGAGCTGTATCCCATACCGTCACAAGCGCGTCTTGATCCGGGTTACACATGTCGTCATGTACGAAACTAGCCAATAGCAAACGTAAAAGAAGTTTGCGTTGTCTTGTTTCTAAGCAACCAGACTAAACACAACGCTTCACTACAAAATATAGGCTAATTGACTGCAATGAACCAGAGGTCGCTTATGTTGTTCACAGACAGGACAAGCTAGTCGGTAAGTTTAATAGATGTTGAGCTAAAAACACTTTCTATATTGTAAATGAGCATGTGAAAATGTTCTTTGTCGAGTTGAGGAATTACATTCCTGTATTACTATACATAAACTATATATAAAAGCCAGAAAAATCCATCATCAACCGGTTGTTGGTAGAAGGGATACAGCTGCGGTCGAAAGTTAACGAGAATTATTTATATTATTTATTAAATTGCCCATTAATTGTGTTTTAATAACGTTTACCCCCACCCCAAGCCTAAACCCAATCATCACAGTAATGTCTATTTTTACATTACTGTGATGATTGCGTTTAGGCTTGGGTTTAGGCTTAACCATACCAAGTATTATTCATATTATTTATCAAATTACTCATTAAATTGTATTTTATTAACATCCTAAACCCAACCCTCACTGAAATGTAAAAATGTTAATTAATGTTGTACAGTGTGACAAAAACGATGCTATGTTGATGTAAGTATCCGCAG
Organism: Danio jaintianensis; assembly: GCA_903798115.1. Lineage (NCBI taxonomy): Eukaryota > Metazoa > Chordata > Actinopteri > Cypriniformes > Danionidae > Danio > Danio jaintianensis. The sequence goes on along the minus strand of CAIGQV010001319.1, from coordinate 2,143,947 downwards.
CTGTATCCCTTCTAACTTTACCATCAACGAGAGTAAAAATACTGCAATAAAATGTCATAAACGAGGAGAATGATGTGTATGAACATTTAAAAGTCTCGAAAATATAGTTGTATTTATTGTATAACATGTTCCAGTAATGTTTTATTTACACCCACATGAAAGACTAGCGTTTATAAACCATAACAAAGTGTATTATACTGTATTTATTATTGTATTTACAGCTCTTTGTTAATGAATGCTACAGTATACTGCACTGTTAACTATCATGAACTAATACTGTAGTATACTTCAGTTTGATTACAGTAAACTGTAGTGTAGTTTAACATTACCTCAGTTTTCGAACAATAAAGTATATTTATTGTATATAATATAGTATAGTATATAAATATAGTATATAATTGTATTTATTGTTACCACATAACCACATAATGTGATAACCACATTATCATAATGGTTAAATTCAAGAACTTTACTATAGTACGGTTCAAAAACACTACAGTGTTTACTGTATACAGTGTACAGTGTTTATAGTATGTTTTCATGTGGGTAACTTTAAGAAATCATTTTTACAGTGAAGCTTAGAGGTATTGTAAAGTGCAATAAAAAATGCAGATTGGGGGCGACACGGTGGCTCAGTGGTTAGCACTGTCGCCTCACAGCAAGAAGGTCGCTGGTTCGAGTCCCGGCTGGGTCAGTTGGCATTTCTGTATGGGGTTTGCATGTTCTCCCCGTGTTGGCGTGGGTTTCCTCCGGGTGCACAGTCCAAACACATGCGCTATAGGTGAATTGAATAAACTAAATTGGCCGTAGTGTATGTGTGTGCATGTGAGAGTGTATGGGTGTTTCCCAGTACTGGGTTGCAGCTGGAAGGGCATCCGCTGTGTAAAACATATGCTGGATAAGTTGGCGGTTCATTCCACTGTGGCGACCCCCGATGAATAAAGGGCGAAGGAAAATAAATGAATGAATAAATGCAGATTGATGTACTTCTATTTAACATGACCAAAATACTATAGTAAATATTATAGTGTTTTTGAACCATACTATAGTAAAGTACTGTTGTGGTAATTCTATAGAGCTTTAGTAACTATAGTAATAAACAAATTACCTAATACTGTACAATTTTTTCTACAATTAGATTGCAATACACCAAAGTTTACTGTACTAAAAACTAAATTATACCACAGTATTTATTATCAGTTCACTATATACTACAGTATGCTGTGTGTACAATGTGGTTGTAAATACTATAATAGATACAGTATAAGGCTGATCGATATGACAAAAATCTCATATCACAATATAAGTCATCTCATATCCTGATAACGATAAATACCACGATATATAGTACCATTTCTGTAAATTCAATCAATTAATAGTTTACATATGTTGACCACATGTAAAGGACTATTTTTTTTTTACAATTTAAAATGCATACTCATTCATATGTGATAATATTTCTTCAGGGCAAATGTTTAGAAATATAAAATAAATATGAATAAAATATAAAACACTTTTTAAAAGGTAATGATTACAGGTCCAACATAAAAATACAAAATATCATTAAATAAAATCCAAAACGTAAACATTGTACTTTCAAGATTGCAACTTTCTCACGATGCTGTTATCAGGGTTCATACACATTTTTACTACTAAAATTCCATGACTTTTCCATGATTTTTCCAAGACTTTCAAGTAAATTTTCATGACCTAATGTTTCATGCAATGTCTACATATGCGTGGTAAAAAACAATACATGTTCAAATGTATTACAGCATATCGTAAAACACGCAACAATCTATTTAGTTTCAGCTTATATTTATATCTATGTAAAATTGATTTAGATAATGCTTAATAATGTGAGAGTATGTGATTGGCCAATGACAGAAAAGAAGTAAAGACAACTAACCTATATTCAAGAATACAGATATATGTTTTCCATGACTTTTCCAAAACTTTGTGGGTTTTTCTGATTTGCCAAAACTTTTCCAGGCCATATGAACCCTGTGTTATTCAGTATGTGTGTGTAATATTGCACATATAAGTTCTGAATATGTATTTCTGTAAACAATGTATTTTGTGACACCATGATATAAACGTATAATATGAATAGCGTTTTTATTTTGTCTGTATGATTTATATACTGTACACACATATGGACAAAATAAGTAATTAAATAAATATATAAATAAATAAGTAAAATGAATAAATATAAAAAGTACTTTCATATTATATTTATATAAAGCCCTATACACTCACGGGACTTCAAAAACACACTTTAGTATTTACTAGACCATTTCAATGTGGTGATGTCACTGGCCCATGAACATTTCCTGCTTGTTGTCAAACTATTTCGTAACTGTAACAAGAAGCAATTTAATCATATCTTAACATTAAAACAGCTGTCATAACATTATTTATCAATATGTGGACCTTTTTGGATTATTAGAAGCTATGGAAATTAAAAGTGTCATACAGGAAATACATTTGGACCATTGTTATTGTTTAAATCCCTCAAAATGGTCTAGAAATTAACCAAAACTTATTAAAATTTAACCAAATGTGTTTTATATCAGTCCTCTGTGATTAGAAGTCCAAGTCCATCTGGAGCTGCATATGCTGCATATATAAACATGCAAATGTTGCCACACCATCATCATCATTTTCAGGAAAAAGAGACTGTTTCATTAAAACTCCCATACATACGAGACACGAGCCGAGACTACAAGCTGGATGTTGTTGACAACCAACTGCGAAAGATGAGCTTCGCCAGAGAGAGACATCATCCAGACAGCCTCCATAAGGCCAAACCCATTCATGTGGAAGAGGAGAGTCAATACGTTCCTTCGCGGAGAGAATCCGACAGACTGTTCCCGCTCAAACCGGTGCTTCACAAGAGAGCGTTCAGCCTCAGTAACATCCCGAAACCAGATCATTACCCAACATTAACGGAGCAGGCCGCTCTCAGACACCAGCAGAAGATGGTGAGGAAACTAGACGCTCGGGATCAGCACATCACAGCACGAACAACGAGCCATGAGCAGAAGAGCTCTGAAAAATACACAAGGCTGTCGAGGGAAATCCACTCCAAGGAGATGATGCTCCAGCAGAAGATCTTCAGAGCGGAGGAGACCGTGAGAAGAGTCCAGAGAGAGAGGAACAAGGTTTTTTTTGAAAAGCAAACAGAGGACAGGTTGTACAGTGATTGGTATGAGGGAATGGGCAGATATGAGAATGAAAGAGATGATACGGAGAGATGGGAGATTCGTGATGCCAAACAGCACACCAGAAGGCAACTTCTGACCTCAGAAAGAATGAAAGATCACGAACCAAGAGAATGGGACCAGTATACAGCAAAAGACTGGCATTTGGAAAAGTTAAACCTGCGCAGAGAGAGAGAGATGATGTTAAATAATCATGTCAGGAGACAAAGAGAGACGGACAGAGAAGATGAAGACCTGAGAAAATCCACGAGAAGAGAGCGAAGACAGGACAGAAGAGCGAATGAAGATGATACAGGTCAGCTCTCTTCCAGACGTCTGCATGTGAAGAGCGCTGACAGAGATGCCGGTGAGGAGAACGCAGAGCTGCTGATGCCGTGTAGCGTATGCCAGCGCTGCTTCGCCCCAGAGCGCCTGAAGACACACATGAGGGTGTGTGAGAAGAAACGGCCGCAGCGCAAGGTCTTCGACATATCCAAGTACAGAGCCAGAGGGACCGAGCTGGAGGAGTTTATGAAGACCAACAGCAGGAGCAGAACGCCTGAGGTCAGAGTTAGGCTCTTTTTATGTTGAGAAGTAATGGTTTTTAATGGTTTACTAACGGCCACGAGTGTTTTGCACTCTGCTTACGTGCCCTGTGTGCCTTTGCCTTTTAACCTCCTACTGCGCCTCGTGTTTTTACCGTTGTGCTCTGTGCGCCTGCAGCTGAAAAAAAGTCAACTCTGAGCGGAAAAAGCATGCTACGTCTTTTTCATTCTCCAATCAAATGAAAGCAGAGGCGGGGTTTCCGTTGAGATGACAGCAGTGTTTGTGTTGTGAAGTCGACTACGGAGACTTTTAAATATTGCGGAGAGACTAGCAGTCGCTGTTTTGAGTTATCCTGAGTTGTATGACTTCACAAATCTTGAATATCACAACATTATTAAATATTACAATTATAACAATATCAACAGCAGCGCTTGCGCACATTACGCAGCTGATTCAGTCGTTGCGTAGCGACATAAAAAGCGCAGCGCACTTCTTTTTTTTTGTCAACAAAAAAAGGCAGTGCGGTGTCGCTTTCTCACAATGGAAAAGCACGTTCTGTGTGATTGGCCCCTTTCATCTTTATTACGCTTTACTTTCTCGCCTTTCGAAATGATCACCCACATTAACAACTTCTATGTTATTTATTGTAAAAACACAAGTAAAGTGTATTAGGGGCCGATCACACAGAACACACTTTGCCGTTCTGAGAACGCGAGGCGCACCGCACTGCCTTTTTTGTTGATAAGAAAAAAGAAGTGAGCTACCCTTTTTATGTTGCTAGACAACGACTGAATCAGCTGCGTATTGTGTGCGAGCATTGCTATTGATATTGTTATAATTGCAACATTTATTAATAATTAATATTGTGATATTCTGATTTGGGGCGACGCGGTGGCGCAGTGGGTAGCACGTTCGCCTCACAGCAAGAAGGTCGCTGGTTCGAGCCTCGGCTGGGTCAGTTGGCATTTCTGTGTGGAGTTTGCATGTTCTCCCCGTGTTCGCGTGGGTTTCCTCCGGGTGCTCCGGTTTCCCCCACAAGTCCAAAGACATGCGGTATAGGTGAATTGGGTAAGCTAAAATTGTCCGTAGTGTATGTGTGTGAATGGATGTTTCCCAGAAATGGGTTGCGGCTGGAAGGGCATCCGCTGCGTAAAACATATGCTGGATAAGTTGGCGGTTCATCCCGCTGTGGCGACCCCAGATTAATAAAGGGAATAAGCCGAAAAGAAAATGAATGAATGAATGAATATTCTGATTTGTGAAGTCATACGGCTCAATATAACTTGAAACAGCGACCACTAGTCTCTCCTCCATCTTTAAAAGTCTCTGTAGTCATCTTGATAACACAAACACTGATGTCACCTCAACTGAAACCCCGCCTCTGCTTTCATTTGATTGGAGAATGAAAAATATGCGACTGACGTAGCATGTTTTTTTGCTCAGAATTTACTTTTTTTCAACTGCTAGCACACAGAGCACAATGGCAAAAATGTGAGGCCACCATTCAAAAAAAGGCACCTCTCAACCCATAAAGTGCATTCGATGTGATCATGGCCTTAGTGTTGTATACTGTAGTATTAACTGTCTTGAATGGATAATAAATACTGTAGTATACTTTGGTTTTTATTAAAGTAAACTTTAATGCCCTGAAAATAGACAAACTACCATTTATTTCATTCAAAGTACATTTTTATGTTAGATTAAGTAAAAAAAAATGTTTGATTCAATTTGCCTTAAAGCAGAAAGCGAACCCCCAAGGAAAAATAAAAAAACATTACTTTTTCCTCAAAGTAGGTTTTTTTTAAGCATTACATTAAAAAGCATTAAAACAATTACTTTTTCCTGAGATTATTTTTTTACTTTAAAGGGGACCTATTATGCAAAAATCAATTTTTAATTAATTAATAATTTTTTTATAATGATAAAAACAGTCTGCAGAAACACTTTGATTGACATTCTCCCTTTGTATGTGTCATCAGAGGGGGAAAGCCCTAGTGACCTAGTGACCATCTCTCCCTCATTAGCATAGGAAGTTAGTCTTGTTTTTGAATCTGCCACTATGCTGACACACAGGCATTTATAGCTCCGGCCTCTTTTGAAAAGAGCTCAATCTCATTTGAATTTAAAGCGACAGTCACCAAAATGGCACAATTAGGAACAAAGCCTAAATGGGGCTGTTTCAGAGAGAGAGGGTGATTTCACACTAGCGTTTTTGGCCCGCACCCGGGTTCGTTTGACATCAGAGTACGGTACATTTAGCTAGTGTGAACGTGTCTTCTGAACTCGGGTGCGCACCCACGAACCGTACCAGAGTCCGCCTGAAAGTGGTGGTCTGGGGTACGGTTCGTGCAAACTCTGGTACGGTTCAGTTTTGATATGAATGCAATCGTACCAAATAACGGAAGTGAACCGGCAACTGTACAACAAACTTTAGTTTTCATAACGTTCATTCGTGTGTGTGTATGTCTGGGTATCACGTACCTTGGCTACAAGTGGGACTGACCCAGTGCAAACAGTGATAATGTCTGCTTGTCTCCACCAAAAACAACTTCTGCAGACATCATGTGATGTTCTGAACGTTTTAAATGTTTTTTGCGGCAGACAGATGCAAGTGACTCTCTCTATTTTGGTTTTGGTAACAAAACCAAAAGATTCAGTAAAAGCAGAATGACCATGATATGCGGACGTCTCCATTTTGCCGCTTTGCTTTCGTGGCTGTCACCTAGCCGTACACAAAACAGCAGCTTGATGATGCAAGTGTACCGGGGTTCAGAAGGAAAAAAGACGGTGTGAACACAAACCAGCCGAGAAGGTGGCAAGGGGGGACAATCGAACTTGAGTTCGGTCCAGGCAATTGAACCAAGTGTGAAAGCACCCTTATAAAACATTATTTGTGTGGTATTTTGAGCTGAAACTTCACATACACACTCCAGCAACATTAGAGACATATCTTACACCATAATAGGTCCCCTTTAAACCAGAAGATTTCATATCATGTGACTACATGAAAAAAATACTGCTTATGTGCTATTCATTGTTTATGTATTTCTGATGTGAGTTTGATTAGCAACTTGCAAGATATTTAATAAAACAACTAGCATTAGCAGAGCCTAAAGTTATGCATTATAGTTTAGTCCAAAGTACAAATTTACTTTGATTTTGATTTTAATTTGAATCAAAGTAATTAAATTAATTCATGGTTCATTTGACCGGTGGCGCAGTGGGTAGCACGATCGCCTCACAGCAAGAAGGTCGCTGGTTCGAGCCTCGGCTGGGTCAGTTGGCATTTCTGTTTGGAGTTTGCATGTTCTCCCCGTGTTGGCGTGGGTTTCCTTCAGGTGCTCCGATTTCCACCACAAATCCAAAGACATGTGCTATAGGTGAATTGGGTAAGCTAAATTATCCATAGTGTATGTGTGTGAATGGGTGTTTCCCAGTGATGGGTTGCAGCTAGAAGGGCATCCGCTGCGTAAAACATATGATGGATAAGTTGGTGGTTCATTCCGCTGTGGCGACCCCTGATTAATAAAGGGACTAAGCCGAAAGGAAAATGAATGAATGAGTTTGAACCAAAGCTAAATTTTTCTTGGTGAAAAACAAAAAGACATTTGCTGTAACAAATCACAGTTTTAAGTTGGTTCAAAGTATATTTTTGTAGTATAATAATATACCCTATAGTACAGTACAGTAACAGTAGTGATTAATTTGTTTAAATTACTATAGTTGTTGAGTTTTCATAGCAACTAGAATTATAACAACGGATTCATTCAAGTACATTACTAAAGTATTGTACAATAAATTACTTGACTGTTTTTCTACTTGACTAACACAAACATTGTGTAAAAAAAAAGGTCATTTAAATTTTTAGACATTAACCCAACAGTTGGCTTTGACCATATTTGATCCAATGCTGGGTTAAAACAAGTGTGTTGATTTACAAGCAATCAGTATTTCTTTTTTGTTTTTTGTTCCCATAAATATCCGCATCTTTATCAACTTGCAATTTTCTCTTCCATATTTTCACTAAATCATAATACATGAGACATAAAGCCTGATGTAGAGAATACGTAATATATTATCACACATGAAATATACATATGGGACATTCTACCAGAAACGTACATTATCTGTCCCTGAAATAAAAACATAAATACAGTGAATAAAAAGTATTTCATCCCAAAAGAATGTCTAAAATGGCCTGATGGTTGATTTCTGTCAGTTGTTCTGTAAAGGAGTATGTCACTCATTCAGTTCTCAGATTTTTGTTCTTTATTAAAAACACTTTACACTGTACAAACCCTGTCATTGTCCTCAGCCCAATTGAACCTACAGCTTTACTTCTTATGTTATGCTAAAAACTGTTATTTAGACAAAAATACTTCAGAAATAGCCAGTTTAAGTTGTGATCACTCACATCAATTGATTCAAAACATGAAATTATACATAAATTCTACAAATAAATACTACAAATATACAAATGAATGTACAATTGTCCCCATGTTTCTGTCAGTCCTGTCACATTTGCATTAAATTTAACATAAAATGCGCAATACACGTTTAAGGCCATGACTCGGAAGTGACATCATTTGACGGAGAAGAAGCTGACAGTGATCAAGGATGCGTTCTATCATTGAATAGACCCTTTTCACAATGACGTCACTTCACTAATGGCAACACAGTGTATTTTTAGTTCCGGTTTACCTTTGAATGAATGGGAGAGTTCTCTGGAAAATTTAAAACTGAAAAATATTAACATTGCACGTTGTGATTTAAGACTATTAAAGTATTAGACATGTGTCCAAATGTTTCTCTTTCAATACTGAACTGCTTTCTGAGTTTGAAAATGATTGTTTAAGTTATTAAGAATAGGAATAAGCTATTGTTTATCAAGGAAAGTGTTTGTAACCTTTTCACTTATTAATTAAGTTTATTTCCTCAATAATGGATTTTTTTTTTACTTTAATGCTGCTCTGAATATAAATTTATATGATCTGTTATATGTAAATGTTCCAGCATGAATTAAATTCTTGATTAAATCTTCAGATATACAAGTTAAGTATGTCATCTATAAATGCAATCAGTTTCATCATTTATTATTTACTGATCTATTAATGTTTTGTTCCGTTTCTCCATTTAAATGAACTAAGACAGTGTCCTGCCACCACCAACTGGTTGGGTTTAATTTGATATCTGTACTACCTTTTAATTAATAATGTTACAAATAATGTCATAATCTAATAACACTAAATTAAAATGGCATCTTCTTGGTGTTATTTTTGCCACTGTACATTTTTATAATGATTTCGTTAGATTATTAAGAGTCACACACAACACTGTTATTCTATTTCATTTAATATGAATATTAAATAGATATAAATATTAGATGTTCATAAATGAAATACCTATATAGAAAAAAAATGTCAGAGAACTGAGCAGTAGAATGTGAATAATATGAATGTGTTTGTGAGTCAGCTGTCCACTGTAAACAAACACAGTAAAACACCCAGTTTTATTTCTTATTCTTTGGGACACAATAAAAATAAATTTGACATAAAAAAATGTTGAGCACCCGTGTAAACATCTGAAATCTTTATTTGACAAATACTGACAAGTACATACCAACTTCATCTGCAGTAAAGACAGCAACCCAAAGCAATAGACTCTGTTTAAAGTCCCATTCTGGTAGAATGTCCCATATATAATATCCTATTACAAAATTATATACGCGTTTTTATTTTTCATATGCAGCAAATATGTTAAGCTCTATAGTGAAAACAATGTTGATGATAGTGTTTTTGTGTATTATTTGCATACTTCATAACGCCGCTTGTCAGTGAAATCACACTGTGTTGTTTTGTTTTCCCCGCGCAGCGTAAGAAGAACACGTGGCGTCAGAAACACGAAGCCTTCATTCAGACCATGCGTCAGGGTCGATCCAGCACCTCTGAACAGCCAAACTCTCTCTCAGGTCTGCACTCAGAATACATCACCTGTCCGCACTGTAGCCGTAAATTTGCCCCGGGTCCAGCAGAGAGACACGTCCCGAAGTGCCAGAACATCAAGAGCAGACCAGCGCCTCCAAAGCAACCGCACAACAGCGCCACCCGGAGGAGGACCACGCGCTGACAGCATTATCATTCATCTCATTTAGCGTTTACAAAACCGCTTTTGACTATAAAAATCACATTCAATAAATTAATTAATTCAGAATAAACCTTAAAAACAATTCGCAGAATTTCTTGATGTATTTTTTATATTAAAAATACCTTTAGACTAGGGGCGGCGTGGTAGCGCAGTGGGTAGCCTCACAGCAAGAAGGTCGCTGGTTTAAGCCTCGGCTGGATCAGTTGGCATTTCTGTGTGGAGTTTGCATGTTCTCCCCGTGTTGGCGTGGGTTTCCTCCGGGTGCTCTGGTTTCCCCCACAAGTCCAAAGACATGTGGTATAGATGAATTGGGTAAGCTAAGTTGTCTGTAGTGTGTATGTGTGTGAATGCGTGTGTATGGGTGTTTGCCAGTACTGGGTTGCAGTTGGAAGGGCATCCCCTGCGTAAAACATATGCTGGATAAGTTGGTGGTTCATTCCGCTGTGGCGACCCCTGATGAATAAAGGGACTAAGCCGAAAAGAAAATGAATGAATGAATGAATACCTTTAGACTTATTTGCAAATAAATATATTCATATATTCATTTTCTTTTCGGCTTAGTCCCTTTATTAATCAGGGGTCGCCACAGCGGAATGAACCGCCAACTTATCCAGCATATGTTTTACGCAGCAGATGCCCTTCCAGCTGCAACCCATCACTGGGAAACATCCATACACACTTATTCACACACATACACTACGGACAATTTAGCCTTCCCAATTCACCTATACCACATGTTTTTGGACTTGTGGGGGAAACCGGAGCACCCGGAGCCATGCCAACACGGGGAGAACATGCAAACTCAACACAGAAACGCCAACTGGCCCAGCCGAGGCTCGACCCAGCGACCTTCTTGCTGTGAGGCGAACGTGCTAACCACTGCGCCACCGTGCAGCCCAAATAAATATATAAATAAATTTATTAATATGAAAAGAGAATTTAACAATAGTAAACAATCAAATTAAGCTTTTAAAAACAGAATGCTGACAAAAAAAATTCAATATCAAAGTTAAGCATGTTGCAAAACGGGTTTAAATGCACATAAAAATAAAACAACATACATACAAAAACACAGCGTTTACATTTCTATATAATTCCGTTATTTGTTGCTAGATCAGAAAATGCAAGTGTTTTGTATTTTTTAACACTGCTATTTTATTGTTGTCGAAATGCTATATAGTTTTTTATTTTAGGTAAAGTTTTAGTCGTTTTTCTGTGTTTTGTTATACATTTTTATGTGGGATTTATAGATTTATAAATTTTTCATTTGAGTTTATTTTTGTTTTATTTTAGTAGCCTACAACATCCTCAGGTGACACGGTGGCTCAGTGGTTAGCGCTGTCGCCTCACAGCAAGAAGGTTGCTGGTTCGAGTCCCGGCTGGGCCAGTTGGCATTTCTGGCAAATTCTGGAGTTTGCATGTTCTCCCCGTGTTGGCGTGGGTTTCCTCCGGGTGCTCCGGTTTCCCCCACAGTCCAAACACATGCGCTATAGGGGAATTGAATAAACTAAATTGGCCATAGTGTATGAGTGTGTGTGAATGTGAGAGTGTGTGGGCGTTTCCCAGTACTGGGTTGCAGCTGGAAGGGCATCCGCTGTGTAAAACATATGCTGGATAAGTTGCCGGTTCATTCCGCTGTGGCGACCCCTGATGAATAAAGAGACTAAGCCAAAGGAGAATGAATGAATGAACAACATTCTCAATCAATAAAATGGTTTTGCTGCTTGTTCAAACTACTGACCTAAAATGAGCTGAAACAACACAATCCTTAAGATTATTTTGGGGACAACTTAATTGTTTTATGTTCAGTCCACCTCAATTAACGTAATCGATTTGTGTTGGGACAACATGAATGAATTGTGTGGAACCCTGCATTTTTTACAGTGCTAAATCTTTTTAGTTAGCCACAATCCTGCCTTCTGCTGTAGTGCCACTGTACACTGAAAAACATGATTCATTGGATTTACAAAAATGTTTTAAGGTAACTGGTTGCCAACAATTTTTATGGGCTGAATTTAAACAAGCAAATTAAGTTGAACATTACTACATTTAATTTGTTTGTTTAAATTCAGCCTATATATAAATTGTTTGCGACCAGTTACCTTAAAACATTTTTGTAAATCCAATGAATAATTTCTTTCAGTTTAAAGATTATTTCTTTCTTTCTTTTCTTTATCAAACCTCTATGGCATTTCTTAGTTAAATAGGCTGTAAATCTGTTGTAACTCATAAAATGTTTGCTTTGTGTATTTTGTTCATTTTTAATGGACATATCATTGTATTTTTCCTCTGTATTTAAAGGTCCCGTGAAGTGTGCATCAAGTGTGCATTTTTTATTCAATGTTTGATCTCAACTGGGCATAGAGTAGCTCCTCCCCTTTTGTTTTTCTCACAGCTCTGCCAATGAGAGTGGTTGAGCACAAGCGCATCAAATGAAACCCAATGAGAAGCGTCTTGAAGGGGGCGGAGCATGTCAGACACTAGAGACCATTTGATTGGTCAAGATTTGATCAGAAAGTGAAGTATGAGGTGACATCCAAAAAATCGTTGATCCATGTAGGCGGAAGTGACGAACTGCAAGCTTTGGATGTTTATATTAATTTAATATCTTCCAAACCTGAATTTTGTCACTGTTTTGGAGCACACTAGCTTATAGATATCATTAAAACTAACATACTGATACTAACATCTAAAAAGCTTTATTTCATGAGACCTTTAAAATGAGATAGCACATGTATTTTAAACGAACATTGAACAATATTTTAACCGCATTTGCTGTTTACGATAAATGTTCATTTGTGATAAATGTTCATTTACACTGTTGTGTAGCCAGTAAAAGCTTATTTATACTTCTGCGTCGAGTGATCAGCGTGACCCACGGCGCCTGCCTTGCGGGTAGTCATGCATTTATACTTCTGCGTGCTGTTTGTGTTGCTCTGGAATAACACTTCCGAAACGCTAGCTGGCAGAAGGTTTTATGTTCCTCTGTGTCGAGTTTCTTCGCGGGTGTTTTGTTTTTTCTGAACGCTACCTTAATGTACAAGTGGCTCAAACTCGCTCATTCAAAGGCGGGAAGCGGCGGACGTGCAACAACTTTAATCATAAGGTGAACACAAAACAACAGTTTCCATCTGGAGCTCCTTCACAGGACTCATTCATTCATTCATTTTCTTCTCGGTTTAGTCCCTTTATTAATCTGGGGTCGCAACAGTGGAATGAACCACCAATTTATCCAGCATATGTTTTACGCAGCGGATGCCCTTCCAGCTGCAACCCATCACTGGGAAACATCCATACACTCTCATTCACACTCATACACTACAGACAATTTAGCTTATTCAATTCACTTGTACCGCAAGTCTTTGGACTGTGGGGGAAACCGGAGCACCCGGAGGAAACGCACACGAACACGGGGAGAACATGCAAACTCCACGCAGAAATGCCAACTGACCCAGTCGAGGCTCGAACCAGCGACCTTCTTGCTGTGAGGCGATCGTGCTACCCACTGCGCCACCGTGACGCCCTTCACAGGACTCGACACTTGTAAACAATCGCTCCATCGGGCTCGCGGCTCTCAGCCGACTGATCACAGAGCTTGCGCTACCCTTCGTTGCAATGTGTAGTTACATTTTTTTAGATGTGCGAGTCAGCGTCGGCATCAACCACAGCGAGGGGTATGCGACCATGCGAAAGCTGCGCCGGACCATACATGTGTGCTTGACGAAGAAGTATAAATCAGCCTTGCAATCAGCCATTGATTTGTCCTTATGGTTAAGTCATATTCACTCACTGATCGCCACCTGCTGGAGTAAAGAAGGAACAGAAATAAATTTAAACAAATCTAAATGAGGGTTTCTGGATAATCATTAAGCGACTTCATCATTATTAGGTTTTGTAATGTAATGTAATGTGTATTTATATAGCGCATTTACCGTGTATGGCCATACACCCAAAGCACTTCACAATCATGAGGGGGGTCTCTCCACACCACCACCAGTGTGCAGCATCCACTTAGATGATGCGACTGCAGCCACAGGACAACGGCGCCAGTGCGCTCACCACACACAGCTATTGGTGGAGTGGAGAGACAGTGATACAGTCAATTCGGTGGATGGGGATGATTGGGAGGCCATGATGGGTAAGAGCCGATGGAGGGAATTTGGCCAGGACACCGGGGTTACACCCCTACTCTTTACGAGTAGCGCCATGTACATGTGATTTTTCAGGTTTTTTATTTTTAATAAATTTGCAACAATTTCAAAAAAATCTTTTTTCACATTGTCATTATGGGGTATTGTGTGTATAATTTTGAATGATGAATGATGCCGTCCCGAACCATAGATCCGAATGGTATCAGTTTACTAGGCTGTAGCATTCATAAAGTGTTGTGAATAGAATACACTTTACTATAGTATTTACTATTTGACTTTGTTTTTTTTTTGCAAGTCGCTGTTTTATCTTTAATTACAGTTTGAACACTGTGAATGTGATATATTCCTTTATCAATGTTGTGAATTTCCTTCGTTTTTTCCCAGGAATATCTCTGTATTAGAAATACATGTCGTATAGGCGGGCTAGCGTAGTAAACAGTAAGCACTAGGCAGTATCGAGTGAGCAACAGTAGCCTATATATGTCATCCACGATGTCATCCCGAACGCGCTTCACCGTGTAATGTGACCCCTCCGATGGCTGCGTGAGAAACCCCGTACAACCGGAAGCGGAAAAAAAACTCGGCATGAGTTTCGCCGCCATTTTGCACCAGACCTATTGAAAAGAGTGAGATAGCAGACACGGCGGGATCTGGCCACTTTATCCTCTTTCAATACGTTTCCCTCTGGATTTATCCCAACACTATCCAAGATATAATCTGACAGGTATGAGAGCGTTCTGTTCAGTTTGGCGAAGGCGGAGCGCGTTGTGATGTTTCGGTTTTCAGTGAATAATAGTGTACGGTGGCACCGGCTTCAGCGGCGGCACGCGCGCGGATACACGGCCACGTTTACCAATAATTCCCGGACTCTCTTTGTCTTTTGTGCAACACGTACAGTGCTGAGTTAGTGTGGTGAAGTCATTGTGTGCTTTTATGTTTGCTGGTGGACAACAAACACGAAGCCCCCTCCTTCCCTAACACACATACACACACACACTGTCACACAAACAAACAAACTTAACACGTCCGAGCATGACGAAACTTTCCGCAGGAAGTGCTGCTA
Source organism: Danio jaintianensis (assembly GCA_903798115.1). Taxonomy (NCBI): domain Eukaryota; kingdom Metazoa; phylum Chordata; class Actinopteri; order Cypriniformes; family Danionidae; genus Danio; species Danio jaintianensis. Next base: position 2,128,840 of record CAIGQV010001319.1, on the reverse strand, counting down.
ATTTATCGTTTGCGACGCTAAAGACTTGTGTGTTTGTGTTTAACGTCGGGTTTTATGTGCTGGAAACTGTTTATCAGAGCGCCGAGGGTCCACGTAGCTCTTGTGTTGTGGCCTAGCGAGTGTGCCCTTGTCATTCAGCATCTGCACAGTGACAACAAAGAGACAGAGCCCGACGCCAATCCGTCATTTTAATGCACACTCGATTAATGTGAAGGCTAATTTAAGCATTCGACCGTTTTATTATTATTATTTTGATGATGAGTTGATTAAATCGTATTGTGTGGTAAAGTGTATTGATCACCACGCTAGTTAATGAAGTGATGAATGGTGAAATGATAAAGATCTGCAGTGATGAGGATGTGACACAAATGGTGGTTTTCTCAGTAGACAGCATGATGATGGTCTCAGTGCACATGCTCGTGGAGCGGGAATCAAACACGTGGAGCTCTGAGTGATGAAACAAGCACGAAACTACACTCAAAAAACGACTTTGCTGCTTGTTCAAGCTACTTATTTAAAATGAGCCGAAACAACACAATTGTTGAGATTTTTTGGGGGGATAACTTAATTGTTTATGTGCAATCCACTTAAATTAGTTAAGTTAACTTAATCGATTTGTGTTGGGACAACATCAATGAATTGTGTGGATTCCTACACCATTTTAGGTGTAGTTAGCGATACGGTGTAGTTTAAATGCATGCATATTTTTAACTGTAATACAACTGTTATAAGTATACCAAGATAGTGTTATAAATGGGTTATGAATACCATGGTACCAAAATATGGTGATTCCTTTTTGTCTACAAATCAGCAATGTCTACATGTATGATATGTACGTAACAAATGTGACGTATTTGAATGTTAAATAGTTAAAAATCTGCATAATAAGGTGTTTAACGTTTCATAAATGTGACCCTGGACCACAAGAGAAAAAATTACGTGTTATCTGAAAGTTGAATAAATAATCTTCCCATTGGTGTGTGGTTTGCGAGGGCAATATTTTGCTGAGATGCAACTAAATTCTGGAATCTGAGGGTTTGAGTAAATCTAAGTATTGAGAATTGCCTTTTAAAATAGTTTAAATTACGTTCTAGGCCACGGGAGCCTAAACCTTTTCCTTTAAAGGGCCAAAAAGCAAACTTGATTGAGGGCTGTGGGCCGAATATATACCAAACTGTAATTTTCTAACTTTCTAATATTTAAAATCAACTAGAAAACGTTGTTTTAAATCATATTGACTAATGAAGTATCATTTTTAATATTTTATAATGAACTTATTACAGTAAAATCACATTTATAACACAAGTTCAATGCTGAATACACTAGTCAAGATTACTTTGATTTGCTCACAGATGTCTTGTGCACCTGCCAAGTGACACTATTTACATTTTAAAAGTCTGATTCATTTACTGTATTTAATTGAATCATTTAATTTCACTTGGCTTTTTTTTTTATAGCTAATAAAACAAAGAAGCAAAAGGTTACGTTAAATTTGAAATGACGACCACTGTCAAAGGCATTCGCCCCAACCACCTCCCCATCATTCTGCCTCTCTTTTCAGATGGGATGGCAGGCCAAATCAAAGGTTACCCTACTTTGGGCTTCTCTGTTCTAGGCAAATGCACATTAACCAAAATTTGAGGAATAAAATATTTACGGGAAGAAAATTCAATTTACTTCAAGTTTATTTGTATAGCGCTTTTTACATTTATTGTTTCAAAGTAGCTTTACAAAAGGTGCACACTATTACATTACAATCAAATTATTTGTGTAATTTGTTTAATGTAATACTACTGTTATAAGTATACCAAGATAGTGTTATAAATGGGTTATGAATAACATGGTACAAAAATGTGGTGATTCCTTGTTGTCTACAAATCAGCAATGTCTACATGTATGATATTTACGTAACGAATGTGACGTATTTGAATGTTAAATAGTTAAAAATCTGCGTAATAAGGTGTTTAGCGTTTAGTGACCCTGGACCACAAGAGAAAAAAAATGGGATTTAAGCGTTATCTGAAAGTTGAATAAATAATCTTCCCATTGGTGTGTGGTTTGCAAGGGCAATATTTTCCTGAGATGCAACTGGAATCTGAGGGTTCGAGTAAATCTAAGTATTGAGAATTAAATTAAATTCTAGGCAAATGCACATTAACCAAAATGTGAGGTTTAAAATATTTACGGGAGAAAAATTCTATTTAATTCAAGTTTAATTGTATAGCGCTGTTTGCATAATTGTTTCAAAGTAGCATTACAAAAGGTGCACATTATTACATTACAATCAAATTAATTAAAAGTTCTAAACGTTTATGAGTTTTTCTGCTTAACACAAAGGAAGATATATTGAAAAATGTTGGGAAAAAACTGCCATTGTCTGACATATATATATATATATATATATATATATATATTTATAAAAAATTTTTGTTATACTATAGATGTCAATGGCTGTTTTTTTATTTGTTTTGTGTTAAACCGAAGAAATTCATGCAATTTTTAAACCTGTAAATGGAGGAAATTTTCGTTTTTGCAAATTTTCAATGAAGCTAAATAGTTTTTAGATGTTAGTATCAATATGTTAGTTTTAAGGATACGCAAGTGTGCTCCAAAACAGTGACAAAAAATTGTGTTTAGAAGATAGAAATATCCAAAGCTTTAAGTTTATTGCTTTTGCCTAAATGGATCTACGATTTTTTTTTTGACGTTACCTCATACTTCAGTTTCTCATCAAATCTTGACCAATCAAATGCTCTCTAGAGTCTGCCATGCCCCTCCCCCTTCAAGACACTTTTCAATTGATTCTGCTTAAGCTCAAACACTCATTGGCAGAGCTGTGATTAAAAACAAAACGCTATTGGTGGTTTTTAAAAAGGGGAGGAGCTACTATATGTCCCGCCCTCTCTTCGTGTTTTAGTTGAGATTACGTCAAACTTCAAATATAAAATGCACATTTCAAAGCACTTCACGGGACCTTTAAAAAAGCTGTCAGAAAATTTGATAAGTGATGTTGAGGTTGATGTTTATGTGGGAAAAAAAAGATCATCCAGTTTTGGTCATACGGATGGAGGTTATGTTAGCAAAACATGTTATTATGAGTCATTGCCTCAATATGGCAGAAAGCTGCTATATGTCAATACCAGTGATTCATTACCATGATATTATATGAGATACCATGATATTATTTTATTAAAACTGCATGCTCGTTACATAATAAAAGAATAAGCAAATGTTTCTGATCATTGAACAGTGAGTAAAATCAGGTTTATCCTGCAGCGTTTCTGCATGCTGATGAAGACAGACGCCAGGCTCCAGTTCACTCAACTTTGACCCAGTTTTGGATTAATTTGGCCCCTTACATTTGCACAGGTCACGGAGACATGGCCACGGAGCATATAAATGGAAATGGTGGTACGGATGTACCGGTGGAGTCTTCAGCAGCAGTTACCCATTCAGAGCACTTCCAGACGCTACTAGACGCAGGCTTACCGAGAAAAGTTGCGGTCAAACTAGATGAGATTTACATAGCAGGTGAGATGAGCAACACTTTTGACACTCCATAGGATTGTATGCAGAGTGGTGTTTGTGTGTGTGTGGCTGTTGGAAGTGTTTTTTTTGCAGTGTTTTATAAATTTTTCTTTTACTATTGGGACTGATAATGAAATTGCGATTATGAAAAGAAGCAGACGTTTTTTTTTTTTTTGTATTCAGTTGATTAGGGTTGGGCGATGTCGACCAATTTGGCATCTTACGATGTCTAATGTGAAACATCGCGATGGACGATGGCATCGTCGTCGTAGGCGGTGAATTAATTATTTATGAATAATCAATTCATAATGAATTAATTATTTGTAGCCTACCGTTTCAACTACCTGACCCGCATAGTCTTTGTTTTAACGTTACCCATAACCAAATCATAAATAAATAAAGATAAGTTACACACAAATTACCACCTGTCAATCACTTTTTCCGCAGGACTCTGGCATGAATAGGCAGAGTGATGTGTGTTGTTATAATGGCGTCGACAAACTTGGTTGGTAAAAAAGGTGCACAACCAACAGGAGCCAACCTGCAGTATCTGAGGTTTTCGCTAAAATTACAAAGTACAAGCGTGAAAGCGAAAGATTGAAGCAGTGTACTGACGCTGTGACGCGTTACCTGATAGATTCAAAAGACCGAAGAGTCGTTAGATGGAGACAAGATTAATTAAATATCACGTTTAACAACTATAGTGAGATGCGATCCAGCGGTACATCCTTGTCCTGTCCGACGTGCACTGCTCTCTGGGGTGACTGCTAGAGCTTAGAGTCAGACGCGCGCATAGCCTACACTGCAGCGCATGACTGTGTGTGGTCACGGGAGGGAGATCTTTTCAGAAATGCTAGGTGAAACGCCAGTGTGGACGTGGATAGTTTTTGTTCTGAAATGCCATTTTTAAACTAAGACGTATTAGTGTAAACGGGGCCCTGGTATTTTTCGCGAGCGGGTTGCTGCTGCGACGGGGTCGGGGCGGAGGATCACGATGCCAGCTCAGCATCGTGATGTCTATTGGCCATCGGCAATGGACTATAGCATCGTCTATCGACCCAACCCTATCTCCAAGCATTTGGTGCTGGTATAAACACTACTGCAAATACAATGTGACTATTCTTAAAGAAATACAGTGAATAATTATATGTATATTGTGCATGTTCATTATAACGATAAATCAGGAGTGTCAAAAGAGTTTACTTCTAACCTGTCTTCAACGCACTTGCCTGTAGATTTCAAACAAGCCTGAAGAACTCAATTAGGTTGATCAGGTGTTTAATAAGGGTTAAAACTAAACTCTGCAAAGCTGTGGCCCTCCAGGAGTCTCTTTTTGTCTAGTTTTTATAAAAATAAAAAAAACTCCGTCCATATAAAAACGCATTGTGATGCATTTTTTAAGGGCATGCAGAATCAACAGGCAGTGATTAAAAGTCTTATGGTGTGTTCACACCAGACGCGGATAAAGCATCAAGCGTGAGTGATTTACATGTTAAGTCAATGCAAAGAAGCAAATAGACATCCTGCGGTGCGATTCGCGTGAATGAAGTGGCGCGAGTTTAGCATTTTGTGCGTTTGCCGCGCATTGCTCAAGTTGGATAAACTGAACTTCAGCAGACATTCGCGCAACATTAACCAATCAGGAGCTTGCTTTTGTAGGGCTGTGATTATGACGTAGCGCCTGTTGTTGGTGTCCCGAGGGGAAATTCTCCTGCCGACACTGGACAACAGTTCATCAAACTGGGCTTGGCTCAGTCGGAAGCACCGCTGAAAGCCTCCATCATTCAGTTATAGTGTCGTATAGAGGAGTTGATGAACTCACAGAGCTGGGTGCACCTCTGAATGGATCTAGTGGACTCAGACACGGCACCAAACGAATCTACGCTGTTTTTCAGCCTTCCTAAAGCACAGCTACTCTCAATAAAATTCATGTTAGTCATTTAGCAACGAAGCTAGAGTCACCGGGCAGACAGAAGCCCTGCCCATGACGCAAATCTGCGTCTATTGCGAAGTGAATGTTCACGCATCTATTTATGCATTATGCGTTGTTCACTCCAAAAGCGTAATTAACTATTCACGCGAGTAAGTTACATAAGTCAAAGCAAACACTTCGTCATGTGGCGTGAATGTTGCAGAATGTGCGACGCGTTTGCAGCAAATAATTAAACTTGCAGAAAATTCATGAGGAGAAAAACATCCCCTGAGTAAACTAGTGCAAGTGACTGGATGCTCTGTGTTTTTGTGCGCGCTCATCGTTAGAATAAAGCCGTTCTTAGCCAATCAGAAAGGAGAAAACTACACACAATGAAAACCTGAACATGCAAACAACCACAATGAAAACCTGAAAATCTTCACCCTGGCCGGAGTTTTCAGAAAGTTTCGGTTTCTGTTGCCTGATGCCACATTTTTGTGTGGACAAACAACCAAACCGTGGTTTTAAAAGTATCTGTGTTTGTCTAGACAGGGCTTGAGTTTAACACCAGTGTAATTTTTTTTATTTAAATTTTTATATTGAACTAGTGAATTTCAGCATGTGTAAAAGTTTAAATCTTTCTTGGGTGTTTTTAAGATTATGTGCTAATATCAATTAAGGTGAAATGTTGACAGATTGCAGTGTGTAAAGGGTGTGTTTTTGTGCAGGTCTCGTCTCTCACAGCGATCTCGACGATCGAGCGATTGAAGCTCTCAAAGAGTTCAACGAAGAAGGCGCACTGCAAGTCCTCCTGCAGTTTAAAGACAGTGACCTGTCGCATGTTCAGGTATGTTTGACAAGACTAATGCAGACAGAGTCTCAAATGTTTCCTTTCGCCAAGGGGCTTTGACATCTTTAGTACTCGCTTTTGAGATGTTACCATTTTATGGTCTTCAAATCAAGCACTTTGTTGACAATGCATAACATTAACGTTAAAAATCTTATCTAATTAATTAGGTGTGTAACGGATCACGGTTAATCTGTGATTCGTACGGATCACAACCCACGGTTCAGACCACACGTGACCCACAGATTAATACATTTTTTTAACTTGTAGATTAATCCTAAATTTGTAACGATCGCAGAGAGATCACCTCTCGCTTCATTCAAATCACGTGTATGAAAGCATTTAGGCTTTCCTGTAAAATATAATGATGACGGAAGAAGTTGTGGTGGGTTATTGGGGATGTGGTGGGTTTCTTAGGTTATTAAAGGTGTTTTCTGCCACTAGCCTGTATTAATGCATTCAGTGTAAGCTGCACGATTAATCATTAAAAGATTGGGATTTCAACACCCACGCAACATAAATTATAAATGATGGTGATTTGCATATGTTTATTAATCCTTGCAATCGCTGCATTCAAATCTGTGTTTGAAAAACGCAAAAATCAAGAAAGAGATTCAGTCTTTAGTCTTTTGAGTTAGTTATGACGTTACAGTCAAATAACAGAAGTACTAGGATAACAATGTATAAGTTACATATAACCACTAATGTTTATGGTAAAGATTAAAATCAACATCATATGCATTTAACGACACTCAAAAATGAAAGTTGTAGGCAGCAATTACATTATTTAACCAATAAGTGGCGACAACCAGCCGTTAAAAATATGCCACTGAATAATTCTTCAGAAATGATCCATCTAGCTATGAAACATGAAGTTTTATGAGTGAATAACTGAATCATTTATTGAAAATGAGACTAAAAATAAATATGGGTTGTACAAATTATAATGTTAGATTTCTACATTCAGCGTCATCAGCAACAGTAGTAGTAACAGTGATTTTTTTCATTTGTTGCTGACATGGCATTAAATCAAAATATATGATATGACTTGTGGCATAATGTAAAAAATCTAATCCCAAATCCTTCTAAATTACGAGACTGTTAGCTTTGTTGAACACTTTGACAACAACAATAAATGGTCTTTAAGGAAATTAAGGAATGTTTTCAAAGAGATCATCTACTGGTGCTTCTTGCCCTTTTTAATTGTCATTTGTTACAATACGTAAATTATGATGGTTTCTTTTTTTCACCGCGCATCTCCAGTTCAATCATATTATTAAATCAATTATCGTAAACATGATGTGCTAAACAGACAAATTGGCAATGATGAGCTTTCAGTAGATTTGTTCTCAATTTTCTCTCTCTCTCTCTCTCTCCCTCCCTCCCTCGCTCTCCAATTCAATTCAATAATTACTTTATTGGCATGACAAATGTATTGCCAAAGCGTTTATAAAGTTTACATTCAAAAAAATAAAAGAACATACATATATAATAAAAAAACACAGTAAATAGTAGTAGTAAAAAAAAGATATATACATATAATCATTAAATAAAAATATAAATAATATGTCATATTATTATTCAATATATCACATTATTATTCAATATATATTATATTATTATTCAATATATCACATTATTATTCAATATATCATATTATTATTCAATATATCATATATTATTCAATATATCATATATTATTCAATACATCATGTTATTCACATATATCATATTATTCATATATATCATATTATTCATATGTATCAATAAATAATAATAATAATAATAATAGATCAGAATACACTGTACATTTAACAATTAACATTTTAGGATAAACAGTAGTAAAAAAAAAAAAATCTGTATATTTACAATGATTCATTTATAATAATCTAGATGTGTGTCTCTCACTCGCTCTCTCTCTCAATGATCATTTTACAAGTTTGTATAGGAACTATAAATAATTATCTTTTGTATCTGATGTAAAGCTGCATCCGATTATACATTTTCAAGCGTGCTCCGGCTCGGATGCAATGTGAGTGCAGGCCGTCAGGGGAGAGGGGAAGGGGGGACAACCGTGCTTCGGCACGGTTCAATGCAACTGTACCTAGTGAGAGTACGCCATGAGAAATAATAAAAGGGCACTTCTTTATTTCTAAATTCTCAACTCATTTTGTGTTAATAAATAATTTAGTGAGATTATTACGGTAAATCCCTACAATTGAAACCTCAAGGCAAGTCAGTGGTCAATAGCAATGAGAACAAAAATAAACAAATCACAAGCATGATTTCCTCTTTAAGGTTAATTATCTGTCTTATATTAGTATGTTCACTCATGTTTGTGTTTCTTTTATTCCCTCTCCGCTTGCTGACACACACATAAATCTGCTCCTTTTTTTTAATATACAGAATAAAAGTGCCTTCCTCTGTGGAGTGATGAAGACGTACAGGCAGAGGGAGAAACAGGGGACCAAAGTGTCAGACTCTACTAAAGGACCAGACGAGGCCAAAATCAAAGTCAGTCTGCTTCACTTCTCTACTGGGTGTTATGTCTAGTCGCTGTTGGCTCTTGCTCGTTCTTTTACTATCGATCCCGTTACAAGAACTTTTCTGTGTGCTGCTTCACCAGGCTCTGCTGGAGAGAACTGGCTATACGCTCGATGTGACGACAGGACAGCGCAAATATGGTGGCCCGCCTCCAGGATCAACCCATGCCGGAGTACAGCCCACCATCGGCACTGAGGTCAGTCTTACAGTCTAATAAATGCACATCAGCACACTGTTATTCTGATCTAGTGTTTGGTTCTTTTTTGAACACTAGAACTGTCAGGTTTCATTCAATACCCGGCAGTGTGGCTAAATTTTTAGACATTTCTAAAAAAAACATTATTTCACTGTTTTATGCCACTCAAAGAATCTTCTGGAGTCTGAGAATTATTTAGTCATCAACGATATTTTTATCCAGTTGTATTAGTTTGAAGCTTTTATTTATGCAGGCTTCAATCACTTTCAGAACGAGAATTGGAAGTGAATATCAATGTTGCCAAAAGTATCAGGTTTGGTACCTATTGATACTGAAATTTTAAAAACGTCCATTTCCAGCTAACATTTGAGCGCGTTCTTAAACACCACTGATTGGCCATTGTGTTCACCTGCTCAACAGAAATGACTGTGATTGGCCGTGAAGGTCATCAGTTCACAGAACTCACCGCTGTTTACTGAGTGTAACCACAGATACAGGGACACTGGAGTGTTTCAAAGTCACGTCGATCAGCTGGTTTGTCTATAAGCTGACATATGAGCGATCTGCTAATGAATCGCGGCTTTGAAACGCTCCAGTGTCCCTGTCCCTCAATAGCGCTCAAATGTTAGCGGGAAATGGACGTTTTTAAAATTTCAGTATTGATTGGTACCGAATTTCAGTATCGTGCAACCCTAAAATGACCAATATTGCCGGTAGACAATAATGAACAATAGGCCTAATAATTTGCTACACTGCATATGATGTGATGACATTAAAAACGCTCAGCTTCGTCTAATAAATTAATTTCAGTTAATTTATTTTACTCATTGTGACTTTATTTATTATGACCACTAATTCAGTGAGTGAAAGTCATTCCCTAACAAGTACGAAGTTTAACATAAGTAGCTCAAAATAGAGGCATTATATAGCAGGTAAATCTGACCCACGCTGGTGCTTCTAGATCATAATGACCTGTTTTTTTAATTAATTAATTAATTATTATTATTACTTGATTTTAACCAAACAATTTTTAACATCTGAGAATTGCAAATGAGACCATTTGAGTAAAAGTCAATGACAGGGCGACTTAAATGTTTTATTAAAGGTCTGTTATGTGCATTTAAAAAAAAAAGTGTGGCGGTTTTTGTGTGTGTTGGTGTCATGAACCTCTCGTTTTAACAGCGTTTTTTCACACCTCTGAGTTGAAAAGAGGTGTTTTCTACTATGTTGAGGTGGGATTGTCAAGGGTGCAAAAAAGGGAAGTTTCATTATGTGCATAAAGACAGCTAATTTGCACACACACACACACACACACACACACACACACAGATGAAGAGCTATGCCAAGAGCAGCAGATACAGCGGTTCAGAGCAGTTCTCCACATCAGAATCACACAGTGGTCATAAGGATGACCAATCATATGGATGTCTTACGGATAAACACATTAAACTAAATAACTGTCAACAAGTAGTACACACACTCATTTCTGTTGCCAACTTGGCTTAAATAAGTTCAAGCCAAGATGGAAGAACATGCATCCTAGATGTCTTCTGGCAAATGCGAATAAAAGTAAACCTTTTACACATTTAAACGATGTTTTAGTTCTATTTGTACAACCAAAAATGGAGAATTGGAGAACTGTTCAGTCTTGTGTGTGTTTCTGTAAACATTGACAGATGTGCGTAACCGTTATAAACTCAGGTCTTTTTCAGTGTCTCACCCATGAGCACTGCATTTTTTAGACAGCTTGTCAAGATAAAACAAGTTTCAACTTTTACACACAGCAGTGCTCAATGTCAGTTACACAGCAGTGGACCAATCAGAAGAACTCGGAGTTGCGAGCTTCAGTTTACGGTAGCATGTTGGCTGGACAGTGGCAACGTGACTGAACCATTTCTCGACGCAAAGGCTCATTCTTTGTGAATGGGTTTGAAGTTGTTGCACTGCAGTATTTGTTGTCTGAGTGCATGGACCGAACCCCTATACCGTGACTAATCTGGATGAACAATATCAAATGGTGCTTTGGCTTCACAAGCACATATTTCATTTATAGCGTGTCTAAAGCCTGTTTTATACTTCTACATTGAGTTATTGTACCCCACGGAACCTACCTTGGATGCAGCTAGCCTTTGTGAGCATTTATACTTCAGCATTCTGTCTGTGTTGCTCTGTAATAACACTTCTATTATACACTAACTGACAAAAGTCTTGTCGCCTATCCAAGTTTTAGTAACAGCAAATACTAATTTGACTTCTACTTGATCATTTGGTATCAGAAGGGGCTTATATGAAAGGCAAAGGCCTCTAGATTACGCTTATTTTACCAAAATAAAATCTGATCATGCCTTGATTTTGAATGATTTAATTAGGACAGTAAGGTCTGAATTTGCTTAGACAAAATTCTTGTCACTTAACAGAAATAATGTCCAGTATAGAATATAAAGTCATGGTGCAGTGGAAAAAGAATGAATATTGTGTATGACTCCCATGAGCTTGGAGGACTGCATCCATACATCTCTGCAATGACTCAAATCACTTATTAATAAAGTCATCTGGAATGGCAAAGAAAGTGTTCTTGCAGGACTCCCAGAGTTCATCAAGATTCTTTGGATTCATCTTCAATGCCTCCTCCTTCATCTTACCCCAGACATGCTCAATGTTCATGTCTGGTGACTGGGCTGACCAATCCTGGAGCACCTTGACCTTCTTTGCTTTCAGGAACTTTGATGTGGAGGCTGAAGTATGAGAAGGAGCACTATCCTGCTGAAGAATTTGCCCTCTCCTGTGGTTTGTAATGTACTGGGCAGCACAAATGTCTTGATACCTCAGGCTGTTGATGTTGCCATCCACTCTGCAGATCTCTCGCACGCCCCCATACTGAATGTAACCCCAAACCATGATTTTTCCTTCACCAAACTTGACTGATATCTGTGAGAATCTTGGGTCCATGCGGGTTCCAGTAGGTCTTCTGCAGTATTTGTGATGCAGTTCAACAGATGATTCATCGGAAAAATCTACCGTCTGCCACTTTTCCAAATGATCAAGGCAAGTTATTATTTGTTGTTGTCGATCCCAGTTGTAAGAGCAAGACTTTTGTCAGGTAGTGTAGACTCTGTTAGGTTTCTTTGCCAGTGTTTTGGATTTTCACCTGAAATGCGTTTCAAACCTAAAAGAAAGAAAGAGGCAAGAACCGCAAAACATTCAACAACTTTAATCATAAATTGAATACAAAATGTCTATTTAGAGCTCCTCCACAGGACTCGGCACTCATTAAACGCTCCATAAACAGAATTTGAAGCTTTCCCAATTAAAGGACGTTTATTCCGAAGTCTTGGTTCAACTGTTGCAAAAGCAGGATCAGTGGGATCTGATGATTATTATGGCTGTTGTTGTTGTTGACAGATTTTTGTGGGAAAGATCCCAAGAGATCTGTTTGAGGATGAGCTGGTCCCTCTGTTTGAGAAAGCTGGACCCATCTGGGACCTGCGTCTTATGATGGACCCCCTCAGTGGGCTGAACAGAGGATATGCCTTCGTCACCTTCTGCACTAAAGAGGCTTCTCAGAAAGCGGTCAAGCTAGTAAGTGCTGATCTGTTAGTCTTCATTCAGCTTGTTAGAGTCAGGGCAGTGTTTGGATTGTGATTCTGTTCTCCTCTGCAGTGTAACAACAATGAAATACGGCCTGGTAAACACATCGGTGTCTGCATCTCTGTTGCCAACAATCGTCTGTTTGTGGGCTCCATCCCCAAGAGCAAAACTAAGGATCAGATCGTGGAGGAGTTTGCCAAAGTTACTGGTAAGTGAGGATAATTTGTGATTTGTTTTTACAGTTTAAGACAACATTTATTAGCCCGATGATGTCTATCGTATGGACAAAATAAAAAGTCTGTCATTTCATATGCTCTATTGTTTATTTCGTGGTGTCACAAAAGACATTGTTTATATTTTTCATATATTTTCGTATTTACAGTTGAAATGATGAAATGATTAGCCCTCGTATCCCTTCATCAATATGAAAAACCTTCGAGAGATGTTTGCTTCTCACTCATACTGTATTAGCTGAATATTATGCTGGGTTGACACCGAAAACAAAATTGAATATTCACGCAAGTAACATACAAAGTCAATGCAAATGCTCGAACCAGAGGTGAATTTCTGCCAGGTGGCACGAACGACACTCAATTGCGTCTACGAAAGTTCAAATAATTAAACTCGAGCGGAAAATATGCATGTGATGTAAACAAAATTACATGAGTGGTCTAGAGAGAATGACGTGGTCAGTGTTGCCAGATTGGGCGGTTTTGAATTTGATTGTGCATGTAAAAAATGGCATATGCGGGTTGACAAAGTTTGGGGGTTTTGAAATGTAAACATTCTACGCAACTAATTAAACAAAACATAACTGTGTGCTCCTACTCCATTCAGTTAGTAGTAACCAGTGCATAGCGCAAACCCTGTGGGCCCACCTGCAAGAGGAGGTGAAGGAAAGTTGTATCAAAATCTGACTCCCCTTCACGTGCACATGCATCACACAGCGCCTGCAGTTAAACTCACAGCGGTCTGTTATGACACTTTTATTGATCTTTTTTTCCGCAATTGACAGCAAGAACAAACATAGAAGCTTTGTCTGATTGACAAGCAGCACCTAAATATGTTCAAAAGAATTTAAAACGCCAAATGGGATGAATTTATACCCCATTTCGAAAGTAAAACATACTTTAATAGGTAGTGTAATCTACACCACATTAAGTGCAGTGTGTGGGTGAGAGGGGGCAGTGTTTCGATGTGATCTGGTTATGTTGTGGTTCTGTGATTTCTGGTGTTGGTTGCTGTATGGTTAAAAATTATGACAGTTAAAGTAAGTAGGTTAATTTCGATTTAGTAACTAGGTTAATTAAAAAGTAACTAGGTTAATTTTGATTTAATTAAATTAAAATGAAATTAAATATTAATCTAATATTTTTGGGCGTTCTTTGGACCGCTTTTGGGCTGGAAAAAGTCGGCTATATCAGGCAACACTGGACATGGTGCTCTGCATTTGGTGTGAACCCAGCATTAAATGGTAAACTCACAATGAAGTGACATCGCAAGTAGGGTAATTTTGTGTTCTTGTGGCCTGGTAACAACTCCTTAATGACCTGGTACTGGGCCCTGTTGGGTTGGGGAGCCCTAGGCTACAGAACAAACCACTGTCGTCCAATGACTTGCCTAGTTAACCTAATTAACCTAGCTGTGCCTTTTTAAATTGCTTTTTTAAGCTGAATATATCTACACTAAAAAATGCTGGGTTCCAATCGATTTGTGTTGGGACCACATGAAGGATTTAAGTTAACTTATTTACAAATTTAAGTGGATTGAACATAGAAAAATTAAGTTGTCCCCAATAAAACTCAATAATTGTGTGTTTCAGCTAATTTTAAATCATTAGAACAAACAGCAAACGTCATTTCTTTGTGTAATGTATATCTCGATCCCTACAGAGGGCTTGAACGACGTCATCTTGTATCATCAGCCCGACGACAAAAAGAAGAATCGAGGCTTCTGCTTCTTAGAATATGAGGATCATAAAACGGCAGCCCAGGCCCGCCGCAGGTTAATGAGCGGCAAGGTCAAGGTTTGGGGGAACGTGGTGACTGTGGAGTGGGCTGATCCTATAGAAGACCCCGACCCTGAGGTCATGGCTAAGGTGAGAGGTTTTCTATTAGCCACAAAGCAAGAGTTGCAGATTATGTCTTCATTTAAATGATAATTGAGTTGGGGCTGTGCAATATGACTATATATATATCATAGATATATAGATCTATCTAGATACTCAGGTAGGTAGGTAGATAGCATAGACAAAATATAAAGTCAATGTCTCAAATTTCTTCTCTATTATTTATTCTGAGGTGTCCCAAAATACATTGGTTGTGATAATACTTTTTCATAATTTACATCGGGTTGGATGCAAACAGAAACATGAATAGCAGCATCATGAGAGAGTTGCAATCTTGATAGTACAATAATTACATTTAGCATTTTATTTAGTGATTTTATTTTATTTTTTTAATTCATTTTTATTTTTTAGTTATGTTGGATCTGCAGTCATTAGTTTTTGAAAAGTGTTTTATATTTTACTAATGTTAATGTTATATTTCTATAATATATTCTACTTTATTTCTATGTATATATTTTAATCAAACATTTGCCCTAAAGTTCTAAATAAAGTCAGAAATATCCTCACATATGAATGAGTTAATTTCTTATTGAGTATACACTTTAAAATGTAAAAAGTCTTTTACATGTGGTCAATATAAATAAATTAATTGATTGGATTTAAGGAAATGGTATTATATTGTGATATATATCACTATCAGGATTAGTGTTGTCACGATACTGGAATTCGGTACCAATTGATACTGAAATTTAAAAAAACGTCCATTTCCCGCTAACATTTGAGCACGCTCTTAAACAGGAAACTGCATCGTTTCAAAGTCGATCAGCTGGTTTGTCTATAAGCTGACATGCGAGCGATCTGCTGATGAATCGCACCTTTGAAGCACTCCAGTGTCCCTGTATCTGTGGTTACACTTAGTAAACAGCGGTGAGTTCGGTGAACTGATGACCTTCATGGCCAATCACAGTCACTTCTGTTGAGCACATGAACACAATGGGCAATCAGTGGTGTTTAAGAACGTGCTCAGTAGCGCTCAAATGTTAGCGGGAAATGGACGTTTTTAAAATTTCAGTATTAATACCGAATTCCAGTATCGTGACAACACTAATCAGGATATGATATTACTTGTATCATGATATTATATTTTTGTCATATCGCACAGCCCTAATTTGAGTCATTTTATTGTATAATGTCACATAAAAAGAAATTTACACCAGTGAAAAGTCCTTCATACTGTTTTCAACCCTACAGTAAACACTATGGCTGGTACGGTGCATGCGTTTGTATTGAACTGTTTTGGTACAGGACTTTAGGTTTGATGCATGTGTGTATATATATATATATAATAATAATTTAAAAACACATTCAAAGTAAGTATGGACGATATAGACTAACTTAATAATATTTCTGTCATTTGATAAAAATGTTGAAGCTATTTATTAAACATTATCTCCATGGATAAAATAGTTCTGCTATTTCAAAATTGGGTTTTGGTTGTGTGCAAATTGGCTGATTTACTTTAATATGCTGCACGTGCACCAAAAGTCCTGTACCGATATTGTTTGATATGAATGCGTGAACCATACCACCTCTGTGTTTGCAGTAGTGTATTTTGAATGTGTTTTTATATTATTAAAAGGAGCTTATATTGTTAAGACATTCATTTTATTCATGTTACATCAAAAAATATTTATTAAAATGGATTTATACAAAATGACTTTGAGAATGTAGTAACTTAAAACTTTAAGGTTTTCAATGCGAATCCAATTAGATCCACTTGTTTAATAAACAAAGCAAGTCTCTCATATAATATATCTGCTAAAAGACAAAAAAAATTACTTTACAAACCGTATTGTACATAAATCCATATAAACATTTGCATATTATTCAATAATATTACTGAAATTAAAATAAAAACTGAATAAATGTATATTAAAACACAGTAGCCACATTTCCACTGTCGGGCCAGTGCGAGCCAGGGCTTTTATCGGGCCAGGCCATGCCAGTAGCCTGTTAGCTTGAGCAGTGAGGCCAAAATCATGTCGCGTTTCCACTGTCGGGCTATCAGCTCGCAACGCGTCACGCAAACCCCACCCCCAGAACGTCCCCAAATCAAACGTCACATAACCCACCCAGTTCAGCA
Organism: Danio jaintianensis; assembly: GCA_903798115.1. Taxonomy (NCBI): domain Eukaryota; kingdom Metazoa; phylum Chordata; class Actinopteri; order Cypriniformes; family Danionidae; genus Danio; species Danio jaintianensis. The sequence continues at coordinate 2,112,014 of CAIGQV010001319.1, read as the reverse complement.
GGAATCAGGCAGATAAAGCACACCGTCGCATCATCATGAAACGATTAAAATAAAGACAACCAAAACAAACAAATGACACGTTACTGCATCACACTACTATACGCATAGGTCTATGTATTTTCATTCATTATATTCGTTTACTCGCCGACCGACTGTTGGCATCGTACATCGAGTGGTCTCGCCACTAACGGAGCAATGACCCAGCTCACCATCCATAATATAAAACCACAGAAATTTTCTGGTAATAACTCGGTATAAAATGTATTTTATAACATCCTCGTTTCTATAGACGCCGTCAAACATTCAGCTCAAATAAGAGTTTAAAGCAAAAGAATTATGATTTAAAATATTAAATATCCTTCTAAACCTTTTTAATTTACGATTTAAAATATTAAATATCCTTCCAATAAAACTCTGCATTTAAAATTTGTTTAATTTATTTGGATTGTCTATACCTAAATTGTTATAGCTTTTGTTTGTTTTATATTGGTTTATTTAATGTGATTTTATTATATCCGATATTTGTAATTCTTTAAATGATTTCAATATAGTTTAGGCTATTTTATCTAATATGACACTGTTGTGTTGAGCCTAAAAAAATGGACACGTAATTTGTAAAGTTTTATGTCTTATGTAAATAATGTAAAATTATGTTCTATGTATTATCTCCAAAATAAAGAAACCCAGCCGCTCGCGGCATCGACAGAGCTGTGAAGCGAGCGCTCTTTCGCCCAGTCTCTCACACACATACTCTCACATGCATCTAAACGCGCACGTTTCATGCACAAACACACCATTTAAACTTGACAAAAACTCTCGACAACTGAAAGTTACTGGCTGCTGTGTCTTTAATGTGGTGTAAAGATTGTTATGCGTTATTGAAACATCAAGAAGGACGCAGCAAAGAAATATCACTTATTAAATTAAAACTACTATTTTATGCAACACCCTTACATTTAAAAGGGAAACATAAGGGCGATCTTAAGCAAAAAAAAAAAGACCCCTAGCCTATAAGGTGTTTTATGGAATAGCCTATCTTAAACTGACCGGCTATGTTTTTCTTTCCCTTATTTATTTATTTTTTGGGGGCATGTACTCGTGTACGATCGGAAAACTAGTGTAATGGCGGCACGGCATCTTTACCAGACTCAGACAAACTCCGCCTCTCCTTTCACTCCACCCCAAAGCCCCCAAGGTATTCGGCGGGTCGAAAAAGGCCGGCCGCTGGCCCCGAGGAAGCCCCGCTTTGGCCCGATCAGGCCCCGGAAGTGACAGTGGAAACGCAACTGGCCCTGGCTCACCCTGGCACGCTCGCTTTAGGCGCGATAGTGGAAACGTGGCTATTTACACAAGTAAATGATTAGATTGAAGGATAGGTCCAAAAACCTGCAGATTTCTGCACACACAGTTTTTGTGTGGGCCTAAAATTAGGTAAAAAAATTGCCAAATTATACTGACCTTTACTCTAAGTTTTACATGTATTATTTAGGTCAAAGTCCTCTTCGTAAGAAACCTGGCGAGCACAGTAACAGAAGAGCTCCTGGAGAAGACGTTCTGTCAGTTCGGCAAACTGGAAAGGGTTAAAAAGCTGAAAGACTACGCCTTCATCCACTTCGAGGAGAGAGATGGTGCTGTCAAGGTGATCGTCTCTTCAGTTGTCTGATTTGAGAGGTTGTCAGTAACCTACGTGCAGATTTTAATCAGTCTTTTCCACAGGCTCTCGCTGAATTGCACGGGAAGGACTTGGAAGGGGAACCAATCGAAATCGTCTTCGCAAAGCCGCCTGATCAGAAGAGGAAAGAGCGAAAGGCCCAGAGACAAGCTGCTAAAACTCAGATGTAAGAGCATTTATAGGGCTTTGCAGTGGCAGTTCCTAAGCCTGTCACAATAATCAATGTATGGACTCGTCGCAGAACACATGGACATGTCCTCAATCATTTTTGGTGATGCAATATATATCGCCCATACATAAAAACCAATTTTAGCAACATTTTAGCTGTTCTCTATTGCAGGTGTCAGTGTCAGTATGGTTTTATAAAATTGTTAAAAGGACTATAGTTGAAATATTCTTAAGAGTAAAATATTATGTGTTCTTTGGAAGAATGTACTTGCATTATGATGCTATTATAGTGTCAAAATGGTCTTAAAATCACAATAATATCGTTTAACGCGATACATTTTGGTGCTATATATCGTACCACAAAAAATAGATATTGAGACAGGCCTAGCAGTTCCCATTTGCTTTTATTCTATTGAATAAAAACCACCACATGCTTCGAAGGATCACAGAGCCCTAAACATTTCAGGTCTTTATTGCCCATATTCACAAGTTTATTTTTGGTAATGGCCAAAAACACATTCCATGGGTCAAAATTATCATTAATTCATTTCGGTGTTAAGTAAAGATCATGTTTCATGAAGATTTAAAGATGACAAAATTAAGTTTCTAGCAATGCATGTTTGGATATACTTAGACTATTTCCTCAGTATTTTGATTTTTGAATTATAATTTTATATTAGGTTTTCGTTTTTACCTTCAGATTTCAGATCTTCAAATAGTTGTAGCTCAGCCGAATATTGTAGCAAACTGTACATCAATGGAAATCAGAAATGTCCTTTATGGTCTCATAATATCAGCATCAGCATGTGCACCAAATTGCACATTTTTGCTTAAGTTTGTTTGTGTATTCTCACTGTCTCTCTATATGGGGGATGCAGAAAGCCTGATTTATCAGTTGATAGGCAACAACAAAATTCTAGGTGATTTTTGTTTTGCAGTAAATTGCCATTTTAAAAATTAAAGTCTGTTAAAGGTTCAGTTCACCCAAAAATTTAAATTCGACCACAATTTACTAACCCTCAGGGCACAGCCTTGGTGTATATAACTTAAGGTCTTTGCACACTGAAGTCAGATGCGTATTAGGGCGTACTCACACTAGGTACAGTTGCCTTGAACCGTGCTGAAGCGCGCTTGTCCCCCCTCCCCTCTCCCCCGACGGCCTGCACTCTCACTGCATTTACCTTCCGAACCGGAGCACAGTTACATCATCGATGATACGACTGTTCAGTTTAACAGGAAGAGAAGCGCTTTCGCTCAGCACAGTGGACATTGCTTTAGTTATATCGTTTTGTATTATTTTTAGTCCTTTGGGATGCAGTGACATGCAGTCAAATATTTTGCTGAACAGATCCACAACTTTTGACGCTCATAAATTATAATAAAAGTCCTCGTGCTGCAGGTATTAGGAGGTTTGCTGATGGTGCAGCTGACGTGCAGCGAGGGGTTTGCGTCTTTAATAAACTACGACAGTTTGCGTTCATTGAAAAGTAAGAATGATTAATAAATCCATATGAAACAGTCCCTTAAAAGTGAGGTCGCATCTTCAGTTTCGGGCTCAGGCATGCTTTGCACTCACACTATAAGCGTACTGTGCCAAAGCCCAACCGAACCGTGCTCTGGCACAGCTCTTCCAACCGGGCCAGGGCCGGCCAACTGAACCGTGCCTGGGCCCGATTTGGAGCACTCACACTTGTCAAACAAACCGGGAGACACGCCCGGGAATGGTTCAGATAGCATGGTGTGAGTGGACCCTTAATCAAGAGCTTCGCTGGATTATCCCCAAATGCAAAGTTTATTTCAGGAAATCAGTGGAATTTTGATACATTGCTTGTGATACTTCACATGTTTATGTACATAAATCCGGAACAGAGACTGGCAGTACCGTAGGCATTATAATAGATGGCGGTTGCGTTGACGTGTCGAAGCGGACCAAGAGGCGATTATAATCTCTATGGGCAGTACGTCAAATGTATGGACACACACACCCCAAACAGCAGCAGGGCAGAGGTGCGCCAGTCACTGAATCCAGCATATAGGGGTTCTCAACCGTCCGCCACATTCTGTCTTATATTCTGCACTTGTGTTTGTCAAAGTTATCTGTAGCTCAAGTGACGACATTCTGTATTTAGCTTTTCGCTTGTAGGGTGGCTGTGAATAGTCAAAACACCTCTCAAAGCGCTTTTTCGGATGCAAAAATGGAAAAAATTTAACCCGGTTTGAATTTTTTTGGGGCTGACGAAAGTTTCGGAGGCAGTGTGTCATTTGTGGCATTTGTGTAAAAAAATCTCCTTATTTAAAACTTTATCGGAAGTATTACAAAACATCTATCTCATTGTCATCTCCTTCTGGACAGGACTGTGTTTTGTCTGTCTCTCTTCTCTGCATGTCTGCATTCACAATAAAGAGATAGAAAAGCACAGTCCTGTCCAGCTGATGGCGCTAATGCACGTCAAAAATGAGATTATGATATCTGCTCGCCTGAAGTTACACAAAAAATTTATGAAGTTTTAAATATGGATATTTTTCTTATAAAAATGCTCATTTATTATGGAATGATTCCTTTCGATTACTGATAAAACCCAGCCAACTGATCCCACTGTAGAGCATGAAAAGTCCAAAGCTGTCCGAAATACTCAAGTATGTACTACATTTGAATTTAATACACAACCGTTAGAAAAGTGTGTTCTGTCTGCGCGATAGCCCAGTGGTTAGAGCGCTGATATATGGTGCAGCGTGTTCTATACAGTAAGAATTAAAATTGGGACATACTGCATCCACCATTATTCATTATCACATAACCGAACCGCATCAGTTGCGTCGATTCACTCCCATTCATGAATTCTCTCATGTTGCTTCATGGATAGCGTTGCGTCCATCGGATGCATACTTCAGAATCTAGCCGGTAGTAGTAGATCATCCAGGTACTACTTGTATACTACAAATTTTGACATACTACTTGGTTCGCATTCTGTTTTTCACAAACTATATAGCACAAGCTATCGTTCAGCACAAGATCATTTTTAAAATAACTTCAATTGGAACCGACTGATAGAAGAGTCATATACATCGAAGATGACTTGAGGATGGGTAGATCATGGGATAATACATTTTTTGGGTGAACTAACCCTTAGGCTTCACTGTGTCATAAACAAAGTGAGGATAAACTTTTTTCCAATTTGTAATGTTCTTCTGTTGAAGTGGATGTCTGGGTCAATTCTAAACCACATGCATTCGTTTCAGGTATGATGAGTATTATTACTACGGCCCACCGCACGTGCATCAGCCGACGAGAGCGAGGGGACGAGGTGCTAGAGGTTATTCGTATCCGCATGACTATTACAGCTATGAGGATTATTACAACTACTACGGCTACGACTATCACAACTACCGAGGCGGCTACGACGACCCCTACTACGGCTATGACGACTTCCAGGCTCATGTGCGAGGAAGAGGCAACAGAGGAGTGCGAGTGCCCACACTGTCCCGAGGCCGCGGCTCCAGCGTCAGCAGAGGACGAGCCGCTTTCTGCCAGCGCGGGGCTCCAGGATCAAGCCGCGGGGCCAGGGGATCCAGAGGAGGCCTCCAGCAGAGATGTCGAGTGGTACGTGATTTGTGGTTGGCAGGGTTTGACACAAATCCATCACAATAGAAGTCATCTCATATCCTGATAGCAATTTATATCACAATTCAATTAAATTAGTTAACATTGACCACATAGTTAATGTCTTTTTGCACACTGAAGTCTGAAATTTTCGTATGCGTATTCAAATCCGAAAAATTCATCACGCACACAGAGACCGATGCGTATTAATGAATCCGTTGTGAAAGAATTCTCAAAGCAATACAAAATGGAGTCTTGAAGTAGTGAAGATGGTTTTGTTTTCTTCTCCCTGCTTAACAAATGAAAGGTGAAATATTGGATCCGTCCCATCCTTAGATTGCGCAGAGAGGAAGGAGCTTATCAAAGAGCTGCGGGATTATCCCAGCACATTCAAAGTTTACTTCAGGATGTCCGTGGCTCAGTTTGCTAGTGATACTGGAACCACATATTAAATAAAGATGACCAATTTCCATGAACCAGTTGATCCTGAACAGAGACTGGCAGTTTGACTAACGTACGGAGACACAGACAAACACACACAAATAGGGACACACACCCCCCACACCAAACCATTCTGACAAACTAGCATACAGTAAACCACAGAACATATTATGTAAAATTACATAACATGTGTTAAAGAGCCCCTATTTTGCTTTATAAAAGGTCATATTGTGGTTTTGGGGGTCTCCAACAACAGGCTGATATGCATGCAAGGTCAAAAAACACTTTCATTGTCTTATAATATGCATTTATTTTTACCTGATTATCCCAACGACTCCCATATGATTCGTTCAGCGATTCATTTGTTCCCAAACCCCTCTTTAGCGCGATGCTAATCTGCGCTGATTGGTCCGATGACCCAGTCTATTGCGATTGGTCGACTGCGTTCAGCGCGAGACAGAGAATCGCCCATCAAATCGCCAAATTAGGCATAGAATCGCCAAAGTAGGCAGAGTGTTTATGTGAGCCCAATGCAGGAGTGCATTAAAGCAATGCAGTTTAACACCAGCATATTGCTCTATTCTTAACAATGACACACATTCAGTATTAATCCACACAGTGGCAAAAGCTGAACTATTTTGAAACTTGACCGCCGCACGTGTGTAGGAACAGCTGATGGTGGCTATAGCAATGACAAACGGCAGTGGATCGCGAACTCACAAACGCATTTAAATCCATAAACAAAGCGGCACATGTCGTGTTTTCAACGTGGCTTTAGACACTATGAGAATATAAAGAGTTAACCAGATACAGTACAAGCTGTGTGGAGCGGTTACAAGTAACAAAAAACAATTAAATACATAATTTGCAAGCTAGAGAAAACAAGGAGGCAACCATTTTAATCACTTACTTACACTTGTGAAATGGAGGAAGAAACTGATCCATGAACTGTGTACTGTAAAGTTCCTGTCAAGCTCTGACAAAGTCCCATACATCAATAGTCTTTTCTGATCCTTCCTTTAACAAACAGCCGACGAATCCCCCATTGTATGCATGTAGATTGCTGAAGCACTCGTCAGAAAAATGACGGGAACACAGCACAAGGCTGGGACTATAATGCTGAGGTATTTTTGCAAAAATAAACTTCAACCACTGACTCTTCACAGCTGAACTCTTCATCTTTGGGTAGGGAAAATAACACTAACTTTCCCTCACACTTCAGAGCACAGCGTCTTCGCGACATGATTCAACCGGGATCTGCTACAGTCTTTGTCTTCCTCTTTTTCTTTCTACAGTGTTTGTGGGGGGGCCGGGTTTCAATTTTCCCCGGTCTGCGTGCGCAACAAATGGGCGGGGCTTGAGTTCTGTATCGACGTCATGCCGACACGGCTAATGATTTGTTACCGCGACGATTCATTTAAACCACTCTGAGTCGACTCTTTTATAGATGAATCAATAGTTTTAATCGCGGTGCACTTTCAGATTTAAGCCTTTAAGGATATTTCACTTCACTTAGAGATAGAGGAAGGTCATTTTCAAAAACCCATAATAGGGGCTCTTTAAATGCCGTGTCTTTATATTCCATCCTTTCTTATCATAAAAGGCTTTGTGTTGCGAGACCAAGTGGACGCCATTTTGGATTTTGTCTTTCGCTTGTTTGAATTGTCAAAACACCTCTCAGAAAGCCTCTTCAGATGCGAACAATGGAAAAAAATCTGGGAAAAAATGATATTTTTATGATGGACAAAAGTGTCAAGGCAGTGTGTCAATACGGTTCGCACAGCAAGAGCTTGAATTAATTTTTTTAACGTGCGAAAATTACAGACAATTTCCGATTCGGTGTGCAATAACCCAAAGGACTGTTTATAAAGCCTCAAACATGTGCTCATTCATCTATCATTATTTTTCTCACTTGGAACTTCTGGGCAAATATTTGATTATGAATGTAGAAATATCAAATAAAACTGAAGACTTTAGACTAGACTTTCTTTATTATCCACAAGTGGAAAGTTTGTCTTTGGCTTCACCACATAATGACATTCAACATCACATATGTCACATTAAAATAAACATAAAACAATTAACCCTACTCGTACTCCAATTCCAGTGTTTGCTTAAATTGTGTCAGTTGGCACAAATGATGTTTGATACAGATTTTTCCTTACCTGAAGTTGCCTAAAACATCTGAAATGTTGTATTTAAAGGATGGGAACAGTCTTCAGTAATGACGTGTGGTTTGTTTAATTCTCTTTTGATCAATTTCATTTAATTGTCTTTGTGGTTTACTCACTATTGCACTAGTGAATTATTTATCAAATATGAAACTTTTTAATAGCGAATGCTTACAGGCCAAACTTAATATAAAGTGGGACCTTTTATTTAGCAATATTTTAAGTGACCTTAGCTACATGTACTTACAGTGTTCATAATGTACTGCAGAAACGCTTGTGGTGCTCTTGAATGAGACTCGTATCCTATTCAAGAGCACCACATGGTTCGGGATGGGTTTGGTGGTATGGGTAGGTATTACAGAAATTAATTACATGTATTTAATCAAGCATGAGTACAAGTAACAAGTGATTAATTTCAGTGTTAGCACATATTAGTTAAGGCCACATAATATAAAGTGGGATCCCAGATTAGAGTAATCCAGATGAAGAAAACATACTGTAAATGTATTTTGTAATAATATGGAACAATAGACTGTTTGTCCGTATTCTATGTGTATATATATCTCATCATATATTGCACAGCCCTACTGTAGGCTACACATTCAGTCTTTTAAGTCAAGGTTATATGATTATGAC
>CAIGQV010001319.1:2090708-2103225 GCA_903798115.1 Danio jaintianensis | reverse complement strand
CCCCCCCCCCCCCCCCCCCCCCTCTATCTTTTTCATATTGCTTACAAATGCAAGGCAGTTTATGGACGATATTGAGGTTTGCACTTATTTCCTATGGCTTTGGAAGTGCACAGATTTATTTTATTGTTGTCTTAAAGGCATAGCTCACCCAAAATGTACAATTCTGTCATCGTTTACTCACACTCCACGTGTTCCAAATGTATTTGAGATTCTTTCTTCTGCTGAACACAAAAGAAGATATTTTGAAGAATGTTGAAAACTCTTTAAAATATTATTTCTTGTGTTCAGCAGAAGAAAACTTGTAAAGGTTTGGAACCACTTAAGGGAGAGTAAATGGTGAGAATGTTCAATGTTGTTGTTTTTTTTTTTTTCAAAATAAACACTTATTCCATTTTTGGTTCTTGCAACAGATTTTTAAAAAAGTTGGAGCAGTAAAGCTTTTACCACTTTGTAACGTTGCCATTCCTTCTCACAACACTTAAAAGACGTTTAGGGACTGAAGACACCAAGTGATGAAGTGTTTCAGGTGTAATTTTCCTATTCTTTCCCACTGTCCCATTTTTCTGCAAACAAGTCTTAAGGTGGGCAACAGTACGGAGTCTTCGTTGTTGCATTTTGCGCTTCAAAATGTGCCAAAAATTCTCTATTGGAGACAGGTCGGGACTGCAGGCAGGCCAGTTAAGTACCTGTATCCTCTTCCTCTGCAGCTGTTGAAATATGCATGGGCATCCCTGGAAAAGAAGACCGCATATTGTGGTCCAACATCTCGATGTACTTTTCAGCATTAATGAAGCCATCACAGAAGTCCAAGTTACCTTTGCCAAGGGCACTGACACAACCCCATACCATGACAGACCCTGGCTTTTGGACTTGTTGCTGGTAACAGTCTGGATGATCCTTTTCTTCTTTGGTCCAGAACACACGGCGTCCATTTCTTTTAAAAAATACCTAAAATATTGATTCATCTGACCACAGTACATTGTTTCCACTGTGTGATGGTCCATCCCAGGTGCCTCCGAGCCCAGAGAAGTTGACTGCGCTTCTGGACACTGTTAACATAGGGCTTCCTTTTGGCACAGTAGAGTTTTAACTGGCATTTGTGGATGTAACTACGTATTATGGTACTTGACAAAGGTTTGCCGCAGTAGTCCTGAGCCCATGTGGTGATATCGCTTATAGATGAATGAGGATTCTTGATGCAGTGCCGCCTGAGGGATCGGAGGTCACGGTTGTTCAGCTTAGGCTTGCGCCCTTGTCCTTTACGCACTGAAATTCCTCCAGATTCCTTCAATCTTTTAATGATGTTATGCACTGCTGAAGGTGAAATATCCAAATGTCTTCCTCTCTTTCTTTGAGGAACATTGTTTTTAAACATTTCAATAATTTTCTCACTTATTTGTTGGCAAACTGGCGATCCTCGGCCCATCTTTGCTCCTAAAGGACTAGACCTTTCTTGGATGCTGCTTTTGTACCAAATCATAATTACAATCACCCATTGACATCACCTGTTTCAAATCACATCATTAATTAAACAATTTACCTGATCACTAGCCCTAAACTGCTCCTGTCCCAACTTTTTTTGGAAATGTGTTGCAGGTCTGAACGACAGTCAGTAAAGGATTTTTGTCCTTTACTGACTGTCGTTTAAATGTCATTTATTTAATAAATGTCATTTATTTACCCTTGATTTCCAAACTGATTAGATTTTTTTTTTTTTGTTCTTTTGAACACAAAAGAAGATATTTTGAAGAATGTTGGAAACCAATAAACATTGGCATCCATAGTAGGAAAACCAAATATTATGAATGTCAGTGGTTAGTGTTTCCAGTTCCAGCAGTTACCAATTTCCAACATAATATTTTGTTCAACAAAACAAAAAATACTGGTGTGTAACCAGTCAAGAGTGAGTAAATGATGACTCAAGTTTTTTTGACTCCAGTAGCTTATCACTTTGAAATCAAGAGCAATTTTTGCATTTTTAAATACAGTTAGGGCAACCAGCATATGCTTTTGTTGTAAAGTCCTGCATGATCTTAACTAACGATGTTCCTCTGCTCATGTCTGTGAAAGTAAATCCTGCTTGTTTTTCTGTTCCCCAGGGCAAAGGGGTCGAGGCTGGTCCTGACCAGGTAGTATGAAGACTGACTTGTTGTATGGGGTTACACCGGATGCTTCCAGTGTTCATAAGATTACAGCAAACTCAAAGGTCCAATGATATTCCAGCCTGTATCGAAGCATCTCCTATACTGCCACTCCCACAAACCCTGAGAATTCAAGACGTTTTTTTTTTTTTTTTGCCCGTTTCACATTTGGAGCCCGTCTAAATAAACCAAACCTGCTACTGCCCCCCTGGTTAAATAGCCCACATTTTCCAACCCGAAGACTCTCAAGGATCCCAAAATACAACCGATGTCTTTTTTGCACTTTTTTTTTTTTTTTACTTCTGCGTTTGAAGTGGCTCAGAAGAGCTTTATGCTGATGTATATTTTTGTGCTAACTACATTTTTGTTGTCAGAACGTCCCATGTTAACCTTAAATGTTTGGATTTGCTTGAACATCTGTGGGTGTTTGGTGTAACCGCCTCACGAGGACGAGTCAGGCATTCCAGGAACGCTGTTCTTTTAAGAACTTGTCTTTTTTTTTTTTTTAAGGGTCGGTTAACTACCTCAGTAGACGAGGATTCAACTACCCTGCCTGTACTGTAAATAGGGACACTTAAAAAAACGAAAACAAACAAAAAAAACAAACAAAAGCCAAGCATAGGAGCAGGGCATGTTCCTGATGAAATATGCACAAGGGCAGCGGAAAGTCTTCATGTAATATAGTCAATCCACTGCTGCTCTGACATTGCAAACAGTAAAACTGGGCATGCAAATCAACCTCATCTGATGAGCTGGAACAAGCCCTGCTCTTATCCTCCTCTCAACCTGAACTAGCCGCCTCGCTTCTTCAGATTATGTAGTTACTGGGTGTATGATTGTATGATAGTTTGGAATAAAATGTTACTTTTGTATCGGCTTAAACATCACGAATGCATCCGCTGCATTTGCCAAGCCCTGCAGTGTCCTTTTTTCCCCCTCCACCCATCGGCTTTCTGAAGAGCAATTATGTAGGGGTTATTTTAATCAATCATGACTATTGTCGATCCATATTAACGCCCGGACACTTTACCCGTGTCCGCCGAATTAAAAAGATATAAACTAGTTTTGTTTTTCGTGCGGGTGTGTGTAGAAAAAGGGATACTGCAGCTTCAGTTTATATTCCATATATAGCAAGCAGGTGACCGAACCATTCAACCGGTTTTGTACACAGTTAACTCCCTCTCAATAAAGCTGTAACATTGCAAACCTTTTGAAAAAGATGTGTGCAGTTTTAAACTATTGTTGGTGGCCAACAACGTTTTTGCATTCCAGCAAATAAATTGTTTTATACTGTAAAATGAGGTGAGTGTAACTTATTTTTGTAATAAAGGTTTTGAATTCTATCTTAAAACCTGTTCACTGTCGTCATCTTGTCTTTTTGAACGATCTTCACGTGTTGCTAGTTTTATTTTTTGTTTGTCTTTTTTTTTATGTTTTATTGTTGGCCGATTTTTGTGTCACGTAGAATAACACTTGTCCGTTGTTACAAAGTACAACTGTTCAGCCTTATCATGGTAATGGGCATCAACTCTAAGGGCTCTATTTTAATGATCTAGGCGCAAAGTCTAAAGCGCATTGTGCAAAAGCATTAAGGGCGTATCCGAATCCACCTTTGCTATTTTAAAGGGCACCTATGTTGAAAATCATCTTTTGTTAGCTGTTTGGACAGAACTGTGTGTAGGTATAGTGTGTCCACAGTCATATTGGGCTGATATAAAGACAATAAGTCTTATTTATTTTTATTTTTTTCCTGATGTTAAAATAGCATCCAAATCCCTCCCATTTTGAGGCCGACCGCAACTTGACGTAGGAGTGCGGTTTCCCCGCCCACCGAATTGATTGACAGCTGCGTATTAACATGTCTCTGTAGTAACGCGTGTAATCATATCAACAAGACAGGACGTGCGCAAAGCAACCGGGATTAAAAGATCTGTTCAGTTCGCTGTGATCATCAGTCATCATCAAATGTGATCAAGAATGAGTTTTGCACTGTTTTAAACACGTGTTAAACTTGTATGTTTGTAATGAATTACAGCGATTTACTTCAGCTTTACTTCATCACCACAGCCGCGTGTCAGTACAATTATAACAGAAGACTCTTCAATCCCGGGTTGTGGACGTTAAATCAGGTTTATTTTGTACATTAACATAACAGATATCCATACAGCAGTGGATATTAATGTATATCCTGTCACATTTGCCGTGCAAAAACAGTGCAAAGTTAAACGCACGCGCTGTGTGTGTGTGTGTCCGCTGTGTGTGTGTGTGCGTGAACTTTGTAAGGACATTGTGTGTGACTCATCGTTGCAACTCCACAACAAATACATCAAATAATACTCATTGGTAAAGTTCTTTCTGTAGTATTTCTCACAAACCTTACGTGAGATCTGCTTCCTTCATATCTGTCACTGTGCTGTTTATCTGATGCAGCCGAGGCGGAGATTGAGGACAGGCATGTGGGAATGATGGGTGGGGAGAACTAGCATTAAAGGCACAGTCCACAAAAACAGCTACAAGATGCTCAGAGCTGAAAATTACAACATTCTGAAAGGTCTAATAAAAAATCTGATGGGTGTTTTGAGCTGAACCTTTACAGACACATTCTGGAGACACAAAAGACTTATCTTAAATATTGAAAAAGGGGTAAAATAGGTGCCCTTTAAGGACGGAAAAACACAGTCTGTGCCCTGGCACATGGTCTAACAGGGTTGTGCTTATTCTCTTAATGAGTCCTGGGTGTGTTTTGAGCATAAACCAATCAGAGTCTCATCTCCCATTCCCTTTAAGAGTCAGTTGCGTTGCGTCATGGCGCATTTGCTATTTACATGGCGGACTTTGTAAGTGGAAAAACTGAACGCTTCACTAGCGAGAAAACAGTTAAACATCATCTGCAGCACGCGGATAAAGAACCAGCCTCCTCCTTTCAGCCTCTTTACTTTCCTTTTACTCTTTACTTTGGTGGATAAGGAAACGGTGTTGTACTCACTCCGCTGAACATATTTAATACTACATATTTAATTTTGTTTAAGCACAAAGATTTGTTTCAAAACCATTTCTAAACTCAGTTCTAATTTCCAGCAAACGAATAAATGAACAATAATAATGAAGTGTGGTCAAAAGTTAAATCAAGAGTTATATCCAAACACACGTCCTGTTCTTATGCCCCATATGGTGATGCAGACGTCTCCAAAACCCCACAGGTGAACAAATCTAAACTTCTTTTTATTAAAACAAATATAAATATGCATATACTGGTAATCATAATAACATTATACAAAGCAAATTGTCTTGAATATACTGAATAACCAATATACAATTGTATTGACTAAAAATTTTATAAACGGCAAGTGGAGAGGTATCATTTTATCAGTGTTGCCATGACAGCACAGTAGCACTATTGCGAGCAGCAGGAACAAGTACATTACTTGGAATTATCCTGTTGGTACGTTGTTTGAACAGACGTTACTCTTCCAGTGAGCATGTGTGGGGCATGCATAGATATACGCATACACGAGGCTAGAAATTTGGTGCATACCTACCTGGGACTGTTACTGGGCAACTGTTTTGCTAACAGTGCTGAGCCAAACAAAGGGTTTAATTTGCTTTATATTTTGTGACACCTTGCAACATACAGTCAAGCCCAAAATTATAGCCCTTGTTCATACCCATGGCAAACTGACAAATCTTTGTTTTAAATGTAAAGCTAAGAAATATGTTTTCCACAATGATGCCTCTTGTACATCATCTTATTATTGTTTGGGAGAAACCAGTGACATTCCCAGCCAAAAAAATAACTTGGTTGAATAAAAGTAACCAAGTCAGAATTTGCCAGGGATATGAATCATTTTGGGCTTGACTATATGTGATGTTTATTTATAAACTAATTTCAAGAGGAGCTTATGATTGAGCACAGCTGGTCATTCATTACCCAATTCATGATTCACCAATCAGACGATTCCTAAGCCACTATAAATACCCTAAGCTCCATATCACAGCCATCTTCGTTTTGAAGAATCCCCCCTTCCACCCTTACTCCTCCCTCTTTCCTAGATGGGTGGCATGGTGGCCCAGTGGTTAGCACTGTTGCCTCACAGCATGAACGTCACTGGTTCTAGTACTTACCAAGCCAGTCGACGTTTCTGTGTGGAGTATACACGTTATCCCCATGTTCACGTGGGTTTCCCCCGGGTTCCCTGGTTTCCTCCCACCGCCCAAAAACTTGCAACTTGTAAATTGACTAATCCAAATCGGCACCATAGACATGCTCCTAGTAAGTAGTTATCTCTTAAGAGCAATCACTATCTGTTCATTAGCTACTACAGCAGGGGAGTTCTCGAGATCTACCTGAGCTCAAACTCCCCTCTCGCCCTGCAACAGGAGGGAGCCCCGGGCTCGAGGATCTTATGTGATCTCAGGGCTCTCTCCCAGGACAGCATGCCAAACACGCTTTATAATCAATCATCAGCTAAGTGTGAACTCTTGAAAGAATATTTATTTTATAAAAGCCACTCAGTGTTGTGCCTAAGAATGCACCGTAATTGTTACAAATTCCATGTAAACCACAGCTTCAATGGGGAGGGCTTGTTGCTTTCATTTCTATGGCTTTGCTTCTAATTCTTCAATTCTGCCCTATAAATATTTTTAAAGGGGAAAAGATTCTTAAATAAAAGACCCCCCAACCCTTGTCTAGTGTAAAACAAACAATCAAACAACAAAAAAAAAGTTCACTACAACAGTGGTTCCCAAAATTTTTGAAAAACATGGTACCCCTTTTTATAACATTGAATCCACATGAGCGAACAACTACTGATGCATAAACAGTAACATGACTTTATTATGTTCTATCTGTTACTTAGTGCAACAGCACTAAGTAACAGATAGAACATAATAAAGTCATGTTGGAAGTCATAATAAAGTCACACTGCATGGAAGGTCATTTTCAAAAACCCATAATAGGGGCTCTTTAAAGTTGCTGTAAGTTTGACTCTTTTAAATAATATAAATACCATAATACGCAGATATTTAAAAACGTGCCAAGTGAACATGTTGATCTGAAAAACAAAGTTAAAGTCAGTTACTCTCCTTTGAAAAAGTGCATTCCGTGTCAGAATGTGTCGGTCTTTGTTTTGGTCTTAATAACCAGCCCACTGCCAGTTTACCCAATTATATTTCAGCACCCCGAGTTGCCTTGGTGGAAAATACAGCACATTTCATTTATTTATTTTGTTTATTATTTTATTTTTTTATTGAAAGAACAAGGTTAAATAATACATTCAAATACAAAGATTTGACAAGACTTTCTTTTTTTTTTTTTTGTTACATTTTTTCCCCCATGAACAACCCCCCCCACCCCCGCCTCCCCTTCAAAAATAATAAAGAAATAAAGAAAAATTATAATAATAAATAACAATAATAATAATTAAAAAAAAAGATAAATTAAATATTTACATAGTCACAGAGTTTTGATAGTACAGTGAGGAAGTATTTAACATCAATGTGCTTGCATTATCCTTTTAAGCATAGACCTTTTAATTTCCCTATTAGTTTTAGTTTGGGGGAAGTTTTACACCTTTTTCAAAATATGAGATCATTGGATTCCATACTGTATAAAAACGTTTAGTGGATCCTCTAAGAGAGTATTTAATTTTCTCCAATCTTAAAAACCGCATCATATCACTAAAGCAGAGTGAAACTAAAGGTGGTTTACTTGATTTCCAATCAAGCAATATTCTTCTCCGAGCCATAAGACACACGAAGGCATAAGCATCTTATATATATAATTATTGGACATGACTGTATCTTGTTCAAGTACTCCAAAAACAGCCATTTCAAAACTAGGCCTAATGTCTTTATTATACGCCTCGGACAGAATTGTAAATATAGTTGTCCAATAATACAGCGTATTTTATTTAACTTATGATGACAACCTGGGGGCTGTTCCATAAACCAGGCTTATTTTGGTAAGTCAGGTTTATTAATGGCAGATTCGGTTTCATAAATCAAATTTACGATAGTTCAAACTCAGATACTCTGGCAACTTATGCTGGGAAACTAGCCTGGTCTGGGGCAGGTTAATGATCAGGCTAAGTCTTAAGTTCAAGCTTAATCAAAGTAATGTTAACATTCACCTGCCGTGATTTGATGCCAATTTTAATTCACTTAACCTCTTAATAATGATTAAACTTTATAGTCACTTAATAATAAATATATATATATATATAGGCTACACCAAACATCTTTAAGAATAAAACGATAATACATTTAAATTCAAATAATTTCAAATGAAACAAATACAAACTACAACATTTCAACTATTTTTTTTCATTCATTTTCTTTTCGGCTTAGTCCCTTTATCTGGGGTCGCCACAGCAGAATGAACCGCCAACTTATCCAGCATATGTTTTATGCAGCGGATGCCCTTCCAACTGCTACCCATCACTGGGAAACATCCATACACTCTCATTCACACACATAAACTACGGACAATTTAGCTTACCCAATTCACCTATACTGCATGTCTTTGGACTTGTGGGGGAAACCGGAGCACCCGGAGGAAACCCACGCCAACACGGGGAGAACATGCAAACTCCACACAGAAATGCCAACTGACCCAGCCGGGGCTCGAACCAGCGACCTTCTTGCTGTGAGGCGACAGCGCTACCCACTGCGCTACCGCGCCGCCTAGCAGTCTTACTCTTGCACTAAATTCTATGAGCACAAACAAGTTACTTTGTATAACTATTAACTAGCACTTGTTGAGTGTATTCCCTTTTCTTGTTGAATGGCTGAATGCCTCCTCAGTTGTAAGTCGCTTTGCACAAAAGCGTCTGCTAAATGACTAAATGTATTGAACACTGCTCTGTTATGCTTTGCACTTGGGTCGGAAGTTCTGGTTTTGGCGGTTCATTCCGCTGTGGCGAAAGCAAAAAAAGCTTTTTTGGCAAAGCCGAAAATAAATGAATGAATGAATAAAAGTGCTAGAGTTGTTTTTTTTTGAGAGAGAGGGAGAAAGTGTTTCTACAGGTGGTTTGTCAAGCCTACTCACCTGTGTGAAGCACACTTTGTAAATGCACAGTGTTTGTGTTGGTTAATGTGTCAGTGAGATGAATGCGTGTGTTTTCTACAGGTGGTTTAAGCCCACTCACCTGTGAGAGGCACACTCAGTTTATAGTATTTTGGGTTGGTGTGTGATGAGGTGGGGGAGAGAAGAGGGGTCTTGGTTTTATTCATCGGGGTTCAGGTGTTCTCTGAAGAGATGGGTTTTTAGTTGTCATTTGAAGGATATCACTGTCCGAGTGGGAATGGGAAGATCATTCCACCAGCGTGGAACATTGAATGAAAAGGTTTTGGAAAGTGACTTATAGCCTCTCTGCGATGCTCACTCCCCGACCGGAGGCTCCTGGAGGGGATGTAGACCTTCAGGAGCAGGTAGAGATAAGAGGGTGCAGTGCCAGTGGCTGTCTTTTAAGCAAGCATCAATGATTAGAACTTGATCCTGAACTTTGAGCTTTGACCAGTAACCAATGCAGAGATCTGTACCATTATCACAGTAATTATCACTCACTATGGAGCGATTCGCTCCTGCAAATATGTCTGATAATCGAAGAATCCATATCGTTTGCAAATATTTGAGGAATGTAATGAAATTACAGCCAGCCTCTATGTGTTCCTTCTTGACTTGAATTGTTTACTTGCTACGTCACTTTACTACGCCACACTCGCGCTCTGATTTGTTGCTGAATAACCAATCCGAGTGCTCCCTTCAGTCGATGGCTGATGCCAATTCTACATGCTGAATCGGGCCAACGAGCTCCAGTGTTTACCCAATAAGAGGCGACATGTGGAAAACACCAAACCAACTAGCTGGATCAACACTGACTGATGAAGTCCAGTGGCTGATGGTCAGCTTGGTGTGTCAAAGCTCTAACAGTGAGTGTTGGAGTGGAACAACACACGTGTAAAATGTTCTTTCTTTTTACAGTTCTTACTCACTGTTCTTGTTGCTGAGTAATCTTCTGCATTAGCCAAGTGGCCACTAGAACCACAACATGAGCGCGCATGCACAGAAGATGCATGAGGTTTTGAATGAATCTTTTCATTGGGTGTGCGTCTTTGCTGTTTACAGTGTTATGTTTTTGAATGAATATTATTAAATATAGGGCTACGTTTTCAGAATGAGCCTACTTTGCAATATCCCGGAAATGATGGTGGCGTGAGGGAAAAGCAAGAGCAAGAGAGTATATCCCATGTAGTGTTAAATTGCACAAATAGTGCAGTAAAGCACATGTATCGCAAATCGCCGCAGTCATTGGAGCTGCTGCGAGGTTTCTGGGTCTACGAATGAACACATCGCTTGTCCGGAATATGTGCTCATACCATTTTATTCCGCCACACTTACCTATAATGGGTGGGTGGGTGTTAGGACCTCCTGGAAATCCCTGCACACGATAGAAGGAATATTTTTGTCCTAACCAATACCTGGAATTTATATTTTAGAAACGGTTTCCATTTTTTGCAGCTGAACAACAGGAAACTTGATGACATGATCATCTCAGTAAAGACCTCATGTGCTTTATTCAGTGTTAAATGCTAATAATGTGAGTTTGAATGCCATTTTACATGACATTTATTGCTATACTACTGAAAGCAGCAGCAGATAGTTCACCTCAGATCTGGAAAATAAAATAAACCGTTTTAAATTAAACTTTAGAATTGTGAAATAATGCAAGCCAACACATATCAGTGATTCAGCATCTATATTTAATAATGTTAAAGAGGTTTAATATGTATTAATTAGATTATAAACCTTACCATTTCGTGAGTGAGCGCATATTCTGTGCATCTGAATGGCTGTATTTAAATTTCTGTCGTGTTTCGTCTGGTGCAAACAGCCAAATTGCTCATCACTGCAAATCTCGTCACGTAGCGTGTTGTTAAGACACGGGGTTACAATGTAACCTGCTCACCTAATGTTTACGCTCGTAATATTTATATTATTTGCTAATTAATAACCTCATGTGGAACTCTGAATCTGCGTCTCATTTCAGAGTCTGCTACTGTCCACCAGAGGTCGCATTTCAGTCATGAACGCATGCTTTGAGAGCCTTCCTGACTGAATGAATGAAATACGTAGTTTTCCAACAAGGCAACCCGGGGTGCTGAAACTGGAATTGGGTGGGTTAAAGGGACCAAAACAAGGACAGACGTTCCAGCACGGAAAACACATTTTCAAGTATGTTCACTCGGCATGTTTCTTAAATATCTGCAAACATATTATGGTATTTTTATACTTTAGATAATTAAAAAACTTACATACAGCACCTTTAAAAGGAATATCAGAATCGATTCAAGGGGGAATAGTGGTGCATTTTGAAAATTTCATAATCGATTGAAGAAAAGTGGAGCTAATAAAAAGCTGGAGAGGGTATACATACTAAATGCATGATCCATGCTTAAAACATGATACGCATAAACAACAAAACATTCAATGCAGTGTTGGGTAAGCTACTTGAAAGTAATTAATTACATAATTTAAATTGTAATTAAATTACTTTTAGAATTGCTCTGGAAAGTACTTTAAATAATAAGTCATTCAATTACTTGACTCAATATTACTTAACATCCCTGTAAATCTCAAAACTTAATTCTTTAACATTATCACAACATGAAATGGTTTAAAGTAGTGACACCACATTTCTTAGCATATATTGTCATTTAATTTTCTTTGTTCAGACAGTTACATTTTTAAATGGAAAATATAATTATGCTGCAATAATACTATTGTTGTATAACGATACAATGAATCTGCTTCTCTGAAGTGATTTATATAGGACTGTTGAATTAAAGTAATTAAGGCAAGTGAATTATAAGTAACTAAATACTTATAAATATTTACCTAAAAACGAAAAGTAATCCATTTTACTCTTTCGGTGGGAAAGTAATTACAGTTACTAATTACACCAACACTGATTCTACGTTTGCATTGATGCGTTTGGACAGAAAAACACACTGCAGAAGTGATAATACTTTATTCACTCGTTTATTTCAGTTCATTCATTGATGTTACAAAACTGGATTCCTTTGGTCATTTTATAGTGCAGTTCTAAAATATATACAGGTCAACAGCAAACCAACCTGAAGCAATGAACACTCAATATACGCCACTGAAAGACAAAAGATTAGGAATACTGGTAATGGATGTCTTTATTTTGCCAAATGCAGACATACACATCATTTTAAACTCATGCATTTCAAACACAGGACACAAAACTACTGAATGAATGTACTGATTTCTGCTTTCAGACCCCCATGAGTTTCTTGGCCATATAGCCAGGCATACTGTAGAGGAACAGGCCCAGAATGGCAAGAAGCATCAG
>CAIGQV010001319.1:2070465-2085216 GCA_903798115.1 Danio jaintianensis | reverse complement strand
ACCATCAAAATAAAGTGTGACCCAGCATCTGTAGCTGCATTTATAAACTGCTTACTACCATCTAGTAATGTAGAGTTAATGCTTTACAAATAATCAATTAACTATCTGCTAATGCTTATGATTCATAGTGTGTAGTTATTTTAAAGTGTTACCATTACTTTTTATTTGGAAATAGGCTCATATTTCAGCTCCCCAAGAATTAAATAGTTGAGTTTTACCATTTTTGAATCCATTCAGCAGATATCCTGGCGGGAGCACTTTTAGCTTAGCTTAGCATAGATCATTGAATCGGATTAGACTGTTAAAATCTCACTCAAAAACTACTAAAGAGGTTTGATAATTTTCCTATTTAAAGCTTGACTCTTCTGTAGTTACATCAGGAACATCAGTGTCTAGGAACTAAACTCTCATTCTGGCGTAATAATCAAGGAACTTTGCTGACGTAGCTTGGCTGAATCAGGAGTAATGATAATATGCAGCGACTGAAAATAGTCTCCGGCAAGGTAACTTCCAACGTGAACCTCCAATGTCTGCCAGTTGTGCTGCGTAATATCGTTGTGCCTGCTGCAGCCATGGTACGGCAGCAAAGTTCCTTGATTATTACGCCAGAATGACAGTATAGTTCTTAGCCATATCGACCTAGAAAATAGCAACTTTTCATTTCCTATTGGTCTTAGTACACAAGAGTCAAGCTTTACATAGGAAAATTATCTGAACTCTTTGATCATTTTTGGGTGAGATGCTAATGGTCTAATCAGATTCAATGATCTATGCTAAGCTAAGCTAAAAGTGCTCCCTTCAGTCCCGGAGATCAGCTGAATGGATATAAAAATGGTAAAACTCACCTGTTCAACTCTATGGGACTACAATCAGCCTATTTTTTTTTTTTTTAAGTCCAGTGTTCCTTTAATACATTAATCAGATGTTTATTTTAACGATTCTCTTAAATAATGTTTTATTCATCTTTTAATAAGCGTTTTATTAAAAGACAGGTGATCTCCACGAGAATGTGGTGGGAGAAATTGAACACTTGAAAACTTCATATGGGCTGATGACACTTATTATACTGCAGTGTTAATTTCGCCAACGAAAATGGCTTGATACAAACAGAAACTTCACAGGTCTGCTGCACCAGTAACGTTAAGCACAGAGGACCTGTCTAGTTTGTTTGTTTCAAGCTATAGACAACACATTCTTTTGCCTTATTTTCAATAATGAAATTAACACTGATATATATTAACTAAAAGATCATCCACCAGAGGACATACCTTTAATTATTCAAATTTAGTTACATATTTATTTATGTCGGAGATCATTCCTTTCCTGGGAGATGTTAGATTTCTTTTAAATCAGGATATGCAAAATCTGTTAATTCAGTCGCTCATTTATTTATCATTTATTTATAGTTTAGAGTTTTATTTGGACTTTAGAATGTTTAAAGTATTGCAGTATACTTGCTGTAAAAGTTAATTACATTTTTAAAGTGTTTTAATGTTTAGTTCAACAAATCAAGTCCTTTTATATTTGATAGAAAAAGAAAAATTGTAAGTGGCACGAGACATTGAAGGTGTGAAAGTGTAAATGTTGCTCTTACTTGGGTTTCTCCAGAGGCTCTGGTTCATTGCGTCCTTCACCGACGGGACTTTTCTCAGCCTCCTCACCGGTCAACAACTGAAGCTCTGCTTCTACTTTGCCCTAAAGCGAAAACATTTTTATTTATCTAAATTTGAAAACAACGCTGAACATTCTGTTATTTGCATTCCCTTGTTACACATTTGTATGAACACAAACAAAGATATTCTTAGGAATTTTCACAGCATATTTGAAAGTGAAAAGTCAAACACCCCATGCTTCGTGAAAAACTGCAATGCTGAGTGTGCTCCATGCAAGTGAGTGGGCTTGACAAACCACATGTAGGAGACACACTTTCTTCTCTCCATATTCACCAGACACTTTCTTATTAAAGAGCTCCTATTATGGGTTTTTGAGAATGAGCTTCCATGCAGTGTGTAACACAGCACTAAGTGAATGAAAACATCCAGCTGAGGTTTAAATCTGAAAGTGCACCGTGTTTAAAACTATTGGGTTCGGATCTTTTGCCTGAATGCGTTGACGTCGATACGGTACATCACCAAATATGAACTACCGGATCTGGTAAAACGCGCCTTTCCCTTCAGACACTAGCGGAGCGTGGGGGATCACGGGACTGATCATGACACGAAGATGACGATCACTGACAGATGGAGATTCGGCTACGGGGAATAAAGGGTTAAAGTTCATTTTCACAACAACACCACAGTATAGCATGTGCTGTGTTTGTTCCTGCCATTTCTCTGATTTTTGATACAATAACCTACGCTGCAATGTGGGATTCGTCGGCCGTTTGCTATTAAAGGAAGGAGCAGCAGAGACTATTATGTATGGGACTTTGTCAGACTTTGACAGGGACTTTGTCAGTAACTGTTGCAGTTCATATGGACCAGTTTCTTCTATCTCTGGATCATAACATGTAAGTGTGATTAAAAGTGTTGCCTTGTTTTGTGTAGTTTGCAAAATATGTGTTTAAATATGAGTGTATCTTTTATAGATCAGTGCTTGTACTGTATCTCTCAGGTCAAATCTGTTTGGGCTATTTCACATATTGCGTCCAAAACCACGTTGAAAATGTGATGCGTTCTTCTTCCTTTACCGATTTAAATGCATTTCTGAACTCATATTATAAGACAATGAAAGTGTTTTTTGACCTTGCATGTCCTGTTGTTGGAGACCCCCAAAACCAATTTATAATGCAAAATAGGGGCTCTTTAACACTCTGTGTTTCTGGAAAACATCATGCAACTCTTATAGCCCATTTCCACTGAGTGGTACGGTTCAGTACAGTACTGTACAGTATGCTTTTTTGTCTGTTTCAACTACCAAAGGTACCAAAAAAGAAAACAGTACTATACCACTTTTTGGGTTCCCATTCTAACACAACAGAACGGTACCAAAGGGTACCTCTATTGTTGTTTACGAGACCATCCTATTTCTGAAACGATGAACTTGAGCTTATGATGATAACTTGCGGTCAAATGTGAGAGCGAAGCATGAAAAAACAAATGAGAAAATTATTCTTTCTGGAACCTAAAACACCACTCAGTGGAAACAAGGCATTAGCGTTCTTCATGCAGGTGAGTGGGCTTGACAAACCACATGCATGTGGAAAAAAGTCTAACCTAACCAGACCAGTCATGGCATGTATATAGTACTTATATACTGCTGCTCTTTGATGATTAGAAGTGCTTCTTTTATCCTTACTTGTAAGACGCTTTGGATACAAGCATCTGCTAAATGAATAAATAAAATAAAAAATCTCTAACCTGCTCCCAATATGATAAAAAGCACCACAGACATACCATCCAAATAGTCCATGATTGGTCATGCATGAGATATTTTAAAGATCGTAAGGCAGCATTTTTAGTCAAATGATTCATTTTGGTTTGGAATACCAATAACTTTTTTTAAAGTTTTACACTGTAGTAACACTAATAACCGCAATACCTAGATATATTGTTGTTGCTGTTACGGTTGCCTTGCTGTGTGTGTTTGGAGCTTCGTCGCGTAGATTCGCAATTGACATTTTTATCATAAAATACTTCCCTATTCGCTAGTATTTGTCTCTCCTACTTAGGGTGAACAAACCCTTACCACATTTATACAAACAAATCTACTTTAAAACGTTCTGTCTCTCGAGCATCCGCTTGTAGCTTTAGCCTACTAGCACCGCTGGTCAGCTAAAGCTACTGACTTCTTTCACTTACTGTCTTTGCTCTTCACCCTGTACAATGTCGCTTGTGTGTCTATCCTTGAGTGCAGGAGAAGCATCGGTGGAGGCGTTGGAGCTGGAGCTGGAAGCAGTGGAAACCCAGATTCGCGATCTCGAGATGAAGCGAGCACAGCTCCGGGAACAATGGGCCCTGCTCGATGTATCCTGGGCCGCGGCTCGCTCATCTGAGGTAAGTGTGCGATACAATCTCAACACTCCGTCCACCTCAACCCCCAGTGTTTCTCTGTCCAGGCCCAGCACACCGAGGACGCGGCTCGTCCAGGGGTCGTTCACTCCGGCACCCGGCTACCATGGCCGCTGGGTGCAGCAGCGTAAGGTGTATACCAGGTCTCGTGGCAGAACGTCTTCTCCTCCTGTGTTCGACATCCCCACAGAGAACCGCTTCGCCCCCCTCCGCGAGATGGGTCGCGATGTGGCAATCATCGGTGACTCCATCGTTTGCCACGTCCGCGCTGCTTCCACTAAAGGTAACAATGTACGCACTCACTGCTTTCCCGGTGCTCGTGTTAAGGATGTTTCTGCTAAGGTTCCCGCTATCCTGAGAACTGGCGAGAGCATCGGAGCTGTCGTCCTCCACGTGGGGACAAACGACACCGGGCTGCGGCAGACGGAGATCCTGAAGAGGGATTTCAGGAGCCTGATCGAGACGGTTCGACGCACCTCGCCCGCCACGCAGATCGTTTCTGGACCGCTTCCTACCTACCACCGAGGAAATGAAAGGTTCAGTAGACTTTTTGCTCTGAATGAATGACTATTAACATGGTGTAAAGAACAGAAGTTGCTCTTTGCCAATAACTGGAATCTTTTCTGGGAGCGGCCTAGGTTTTTCCGTGCTGATGGGCTACACCCGAGCAATGCTGGAGCTGAACTCCTGTTGGACAACATCTCCAGGATGCTTCGTTCTGTCTGACTAGTAAGTGAAAATTCACATTTTAGCCATATAGACTCTTGCTCGTCCTGCTTAAATCACAGTAATGCATATCTGGCTAACCCCATAGAGACTGTGTCTGTTCCTCGTATTATTAGATCAGGAAATAAACTTAATGTGTGCTCTAGAAAAAATCTATTAAGAATCAAACCAGAAAAACTGCAAAAAAGTGAAAATACAAATTTTTTAAAGCTTGGTCTCCTAAACATCAGGTCACTAGCACCTAAAGCACTTATCATAAATGAAATAATAACAGACAACAATCTTAATGCACTCTGTCTCACTGAAACCTGGCTGAAACAAAATGACTATATTAGTTTAAATGAAGCAACTCCTTCAGGATTCTTATATAAGCATGAGGCTCGTCAGACTGGTCGTGGTGGTGGAGTTGCATCAATCTTTAGTGATATTCTTAATGTTAATCAGAGAAACGGACTTATGTTTAACTCTTTTGAAGTATTGGCGCTTAATGTTATGCTTCCGGATATTATGAAAAAACCTATATTATCTCTCGCTTTAATCACCATATATAGACCCCCAGGACCCTATGTCAATTTTCAAAAAAAAAAAATCTGATTTTATTTTTGACTTACTAGTTAAAACTGATAAAATACTAATTGTAGGAGACTTTAACATCCACATAGATGACGCTAACGATACATTAGGGCTCGCGTTTACAGATTTACTACAATCACTTGGGATAAAGCAAAACGTTGTTGGTCCAACCCATCGCTTAAAGCATACATTAGATCTAATTTTGTCTCATGGAATTGAGGTCATTGATGTAGACATTATACCACAAAGTTATGATATAACAGACCACTACCTCTTACTATATAAGCTGTGTTTACCTGAAACTAGCAGATCTGCACAGATATATCGCCCTGGTAGAACTATCGTCCCGTCCACTAAAGATGAATTCACAAATAACTTACCTGATCTTTCTCTATTTCTAAATGCACCCGCAAACGCAAATGACCTTGATGTAGTAACCAGCAGTATGGATGCTATCTTTAAATTAAAAAAGGTTAGAGAGAATAAAACTACACCATGGTATAACAGTCATACTCGCGCTCTCAAAACAGCAACCCGTGCCCTGGAACGTAAGTGGAAAAAAACTAAATTAGAGGTCTTTAGAATTGCGTACAAAGATAGTATGTCCAGCTATAGGAGGGCTCTAAAATCCGCTAGGGCTGAGCACCTCCGCAAACTGATAGAAAATAACCATAACAATTTTTAATTGCTAAATTTGAAATAAAAAAAATAAAATAAATAAATTTTGCTAAATAAAAAAATAATCGGTCATCTTTGGAACAAAATGTCCCACCGCAAATTAGTAGTGATGACTTCATGAATTTCTTCAGTGATAAAATAGAAGGCTTCAGACAGAAAATAGAAGATGTTAAACTTTCGGCAACGCCTTATACTTCAGATCCATTAAACATTCCGCTGAACCAAAATAATCTACAGTGCTTCAAAATCATAGAACATGAAGAGCTAGATAAACTTATAAATGCTTCTAAACCAGCTACATGTATGTTAGACCCAATTCCAAATAAATTACTGAAAGAATTGCTACCTGTAATAGGAGAACCTCTTCTTAACCTCATCAACTCTTCTCTATCTTTAGGCCATGTTCCAAATCCTTTCAAGCTAGCTGTTATTAAGCCTATTATTAAGAAATCACAACTGGACCCCAGCAACTGAGCTAATTATAGGCCTATTTCAAATCTTCCATTTATGTCTAAAATACTAGAAAAAGTTGTTTCTGCCCAATTATGCTCCTTTCTGCAGACGAACAATGTTTTTGAAGTATTTCAGTCAGGTTTCAGGCCTCATCACAGTACAGAAACCGCATTAGTGAAAATAACCAACGATTTACTCTTAGCTGCTGACCAAGGGTGCATCTCGTTATTAGTTTTACTTGATCTCAGTGCTGCATTTGACACCATCGACCACAATATCCTCATAGATCGCTTAAATTCTACAGGTGTCCAGGGACAGGCTCTACAATGGTTTAAGTCATACTTAACTGACCGTTACCAGTTTGTGAATATAAATGGACAGCTTTCACAGGTCAGGCCAGTACAGTATGGGGTGCCTCAAGGATCAGTTTTAGGCCCTTTGCTGTTCACAATATACATGCTACCCCTGGGGGACATTATAAGAAAACACGGGATCAGCTTTCACTGCTATGCAGATGATACTCAATTATATATTTCAACAAAACCTGATGAGACGTCTGAACTGTCTAAGCTAACTGAATGTATTAAAGATGTTAAAGACTGGATGACCAACAATTTCCTTCTCCTAAATTCAGACAAAACAGAATTATTACTTATTGGGCCTAAATCCTGTACACAGCAGATCCCACAACTCGACCTGTAATTAGAGGGACACAAAGTTAGCATTAGCTCTACTGTAAAAGATCTGGGTGTTATACTGGACAGCAATTTAACTTTTGAAAATCATATCTGCCATGTCACAAAAACCGCCTTCTTTCATCTGAGAAATATCGCTAAGTTACGAAGTATGCTATCCATCTCAGATGCAGAAAAGCTAGTTCATGCTTTCATGACTTCTAGGCTGGATTACTGTAATGCTCTGTTCGCTGGTTGCCCAGCATCCTCTATTAATAAACTTCAGCTAGTACAAAATGCAGCTGCCAGAGTTCTTACCAGGTCTAGAAAATATGATCATATCACTCCAATTTTATCCTCCTTACACTGGCTGCCAGTTAAGTTCCGTATTGATTATAAAATATTGCTTCTTACCTATAAAGCTTTAAATAATCTAGCTCCTGTTTATCTAACCAACCTTCTGTCTCGATACAATCCAACCCGCTCTTTAAGATCTCAAAACTCAGGGCTTCTGGTAGTACCTAGAATAGCAAAGTCGAGTAAAGGTGGCTTTATTCATTTTCTTTACTTCATTTATGGCTCCTAAATTCTGGAATAGCCTTCCTGATAATGTCCGAGGCTCAGACACACTCTCTCAGTTCAAAACTAGATTAAAGACCTATCTTTTTAGTAAAGCATACACTGAATGCATCGTGTAACGGTATGATGCATAAATGTGCTCCACGCAGGTGAGCTGGCTCGACATCACCTGTAGGACACACTCCTCAATACACCAGACATTGTGTTAGAAACTCTCATATGCTTTACATGTTTGTTTCTATGTTTGTTTATTTAACTGCTATTTTCATTTATAACACTCCATTTTTGTGTCTCGTTTAAATACACTATGAACAGCAGCTACGCTAATTATTTTCTTTATACTCATTCCGAGGTCCCTAGAGACTATGCAGCGCCATTGATGCGATCCAAGACCTGTGAAGAGATGATACCAAGGTATCCATAATCCTGGACCAGGTCGTATCCCGAGCTGATCCTGTGGTCGTCATGTAGAAATGGAGTGCATGAGACTGATTCCTGAATGACCACCGTGATAAACGAGTCCCCACATTGATCCTGCGGGCCAACCTGACCGCCTGCTGGTGCCCTACTCACACCTGCAGCTTCTCCACGATGGACGTCCAGCTTCTTCAGCCTCCAGCGCCTAGACTGCAGCTCTGAACAGGAAGTTTGGCCAGATGAATAATGGTCGTGCCTAACAGAGCCTAGTTTCTCTCAAGGTTTTTTTTTTTCCTTCTCTTCGTCAATTGGTGAAGTTTTTTTTTTTTCCTCGCCACTGGCTTGCTCGGATCGGGACTTGTGGAGCTGTGCTTAAGTGGATTTGCTCTGCAGTGTTTAAACTTTCAGCAGTGAGGTTTAAACCACACTGAACTAAACTACACTGAACTTCAACTCTGAAATCTACATTGTGAAAAGCGCTATATAATAAACTTGACTTGATATATAAATATTCAAAAAAACACAAGGTTACTTTTTGTTAGTGGTGGGTGCTTTATGAAGCTTTGAAACCTTTGTTAAACATTTATTTTTGAACCAGTGATTCAGAGCACTGTTTGGAACAGATCCTGTTTGGAAACAGGTTGAAATGTCAATGAAGTATATTAGATATACTTCTGCAGGTCACCTACTGTAATTTCTAGCTCATCATTTTCATCTCGGGCCACAAACGGCCACCAGCCTTTGATTCTCTTCTGCTTGAAGATGTTGACCATGGGCATTTCATTCTCATTAGTGACCATTTCAATGGAGCACTGCTTTGCTGTCTTTGCGCCTCGTGGAAATCGATTCAGGTCCAGTTCGATCGCACCTGAAACAAAATGTGCCAACATGAGTGAAACTCATCTAATTCAAATGGATGATATATCAATGCATTGCAATGGAGAAATGATTCCGCATTGAATCTGAGATTTTTCTGATTGCATTGGGATTTTCTCTTTTCACAAAACTCTACCTGCTTTCGATTCCTCACAAATAAACTTCAACTTTAAACCTCACACTTAAACTTTACCTTAAAACCTCACACTTGAACTTTTCCTGATTTATTAATGATTATTTTACACAAATTCCAAGAGTGTTTACAGTTAGCTGTACTTACAGTACATGCAAAATGCACAAGCGCCATCTGCTGGTAAAACTAGCAAGGAGTGCCGTCTTCTTATAAAAACTAGCCTAGACTGAGCGTCATCTGCTGTTAAACACTAGCCTAGAGAGCAATCTGCTGTTAAAAACTAGCCTAGACTGAGTGCCATCCGCTGTAAAAACTAGTCTAGAGTACCGTCTGCTGTTAAATCTAGCCTGGAGTGCCATCTACTGTCAAAAACTAGCCAAGAGCACCATCTGCTATTAAAACTAGCCTAAAGTGCCATCTGCTGTTAAAACTAGCCTAGAGCACCATCTGCTATCAAAACTAGCCTAGAGCGCCATCTGCTGTTAAAACTAGCCTAGAGCACCGTCTGCTGTTAAAACTAGCCTAAACTGCCATCTTCTGCTAAAAACTAGCCTAGAGTGAGTGCAATCTGCTACAAAAAACTAGCCTAGACTGCCATCTGGTGTTAAAAATAGCCAAGAGTGCCATCTGCTGTTAAAAACTACCCTAGAGTGCCATCTGCTGTTAAAACTAGCCTACAGCACTGTCTGCTGTTAAAAACTAGCCTAGACTGAGCGCCATCTGCTGTTAAAAACTAGCCTAGAGTGCCATCTACTGCTAAAAACTAGCCTAGACTGCCATGTGGTGTTAAAACTAGCCAAGAGGGCCTTCTGATGTTAAAACTAGGCTAGAGCACCGTCTGCTGTTAAAAACTAGCCTAGACCGAGCGCCATCTGCCATTAAAAACTAGCCTAGAGCGCTGTCTGCTGTTAAAAACCAGCCTAAAGCACCGTCTGCTGTCAAAAACTAGCCTAGAGTGCCATCTGCTATTAAAACTAGCCTAGAGCACCGTCTGCTGTTAAAAACCAGCCTAAAGCACTGTCTGCTGTCAAAACCAGCCTAAAGCACTGTTTGCTGTCAAAAACTAGCCTAGAGTGCCATCTGCTATTAAAACTAGCCTAGAGCGCCGTCTGCTGTTAAAACCTAGTATAGAGTGCCGTCTGCTGTTAGAAATTAAGCTCAGAATCTATTCATGAGAAAAACATGATGCATTCTGATAATCTAAAAACTATCCAACAATCGCAATGCGTCGATTTATCATCATAGCCCTAATTAAAATTGTATATAGACTGACTATCCACTGTAAAAACACTAAAACAGCACACCCAAGAAGTCGTCAGCAGAGAAATGATCTGCATCCCACACTTGCAAGTTCAGTCGGGCAGGAATTTTGTATTCAGTCTCATCCCAGGAAAACATGGACTCTTTCTTTGAGATGACAATTTTCTCTTCGGCCTGTAGGTAGTCGAAAGGATAAATGAAGCGCCAGTTGAAATTTCCCTCTCCAGTCAGTGAGTGATAGTGGACATCTGTGTCCTGCTTATCCTCTTGTTGGCCTTTCAGCCATCTGTTGGTGACAAGTTTCACAGTAAATTACACTTCTGATGGTAAACAAATGTTCTCTGGTTTCATAATTTGTATGAAACAAATGCGAGGTACAGTCCGACTAGTGAAATGCACACCACATTACAGAAACTACACTAATTCCCACAAACTTGTAAATAAATAAGTCAGATTTATCATCAAGTCCAAGTTGGGATTTACTTCAGAAAACCAGCTTGCTCGGAATCCAAAACTTCAATGGTGTAAATGCATACAAATGTACAGAAGATCTCATACCCTCTAACAAAGATGTCGCTTGACTTTTCCCCAGTGAATATGTCATCGTCCTCAAGAACGACTTCGTCTGTGTTCCACACGATCACCCTGAGCTCAAATCTGTCAATGTGGAACACATATTTTAAGCATAATAATAATATTCACCTTTATTATGTAAAAGAAAACTAAGCGTTTCCTACTTCTTTGGCTTCCTTGGTGAGATATCTAGAGCAGGTCCAGGCGCAGACATGTCCTTGGGGAACATGTCTACCCACATCTCAATCCTCCCCTACATCACACACACACACACACACACACACACACACACACACACACACACACATTCATCAGCATTTCATCACAAAACAGTGCTGCCTGTGGGATGTTATTCCTGACCTGCTCAATCCCAGGTTTATCTGGATTCAGGAGAGGTCTCGTCTCCATGTGTTCTGGAACCAGTTTACAGCCGATCCGAGGAATATCTTCCCAGTGGTTCAGTACAGCAAGAGCCAAATGCTCATCCGTCGGTTTCTTTAGTCCTGATGTAAAAACAGGAGCACTGGTATAAGTTTCATTTCAAAATTACAACATTTGTTTTTTTATTTTTATCATTGTTTTTTTAATGTCAATATAGAATTCTTGGAATGAACCGCCACCTTATAATGGTGGAGGGGTTTGAGTGCCTGAGCGATCCTAAGAGCTATGTTGTCGGGGGCTAATGCCCTTGATAGGGTCTCCCAAGACAAAAAGGTCTTAGATGACAGGTCAGACTAGGTGCGGTTCAAAAACCCCTTTATGAGTACAAAAACATTCAGGACTGTGACGTTGCCCTTTATGGCGCAGACAGGGCCCCACCCTTGAGCCAGGCCTGGGGTTGGGGCTGGAGCTCCTGGTGGCCGGGTTTTATCCCACAGAACCCGGCCGGACTCAGGCCGAAGGAGCAACGTGGGACCATCCTCCTGCAGGCCCACCACCTGCCCACCACCACCGTTGCATTGTGGAATGAGTGGTGGTCGAAGGTTAGGACCACGACAACCCAATCGTCAGGCAGAGAAACTGGCTCTCAGGATATGGAATGTCACCTCACTGGGAGGGAAGGAGCCTGAGCTTGTGTGGGAGGTTAAATGGTACTGACTAGAGATAGTCAGGCTCACCTGCACGCACAGCATGGGCTCTGGAACTCAACTTCTTGAGAAGGGCTGGACTTTCTTCTACTTGTTCTTCTAGTTGCCCATGGTGAGAGGCGGTGGGCTGGTGTGGCCTTGCTTATAGCTCCCCAACTTAGCCGTCATGTGTTGGAGTTTTCCCCGGTGAACGAGAGGGTCGCCTCCCTGCGCCTTTGAGTCAGGGATATTTCTCTCACTGTAGTTTGTGCCTATGGGCTAAACACCAGTGCAGAGTACCTGGCCTTCTTGGAGTCCTTGGGAGGGGTGCTGGAAGGTGCTCAGACTGAGGACTCTGTTGTTCTACTGGGGGACTTCAACGGGCACGTGGGTAATGACAGTGATATCTGGAGAGCCGTGATTGGGAAGAACAGCCTTTCTGATCAGAAGTCCAACAACAGAACACCACTTGGATTCAGTGCTAATCACAGTTTGTCCATAACAAACGCGATGTTCAAGCATAAGGGTGTCCATCAGTGCACATGACACCAGGACATCCTAGGGCAGAGGTCAATGATTGACTTTTTGGTTGTATCATCAGATCTTCAACCGTATGTCTTGGACACTTGGGTAAAGAGGGGCGCAGAGCTGTCAACTGATCACCACCTGGTGGTGAGTTGGATTCACTGGCAGAGCGGAAAGCTGGACCGAACTGGCAGGCCCAAACATGCTGTGAAGGTCCTCCAGGAATGTCTGGCTGAACCACAAGTCAGAGGGATTTTCAACTCTCACCTCTGGAAGAGCTTTGACCAGATCCAAAGGGAGGCGGGAGACATTGGGACCGAGTGGTTGTGGCTGTAAGGCCTGTGGTACCTGTCAAGGCGGCAATCCACAAACCCGGTGGTGGACACTGGAAGTCAGGGATGCCGTTAAGCTGAAGAAGGAGTCCTACAAGTCTTGTTTGGCTTGTAAGACTCCTGAGGTAGCTGATGGGTACCGACAGGCCAAGTATGCTGCAACCCGGGCAGTTGCGTAAGCAAAAACTCGGGCCTGGGAAGAGTTCAGGTCTCCACGGTGGAAGCCTATCAGTCAGCCTAACAGAAATTCTGGCAAACCATCCGCCGCCTCAAGAGGGGAAAGCAGTTTCACACTGACACTGTTTACAGCAGAAATGGGGAGCTGTTGACCTCAACTAGGGATGTTGTCAGATGGTGGAAAAAATACTTTGAGGATCTCCTCAACCCCACTAACATGTCTTCCATTGAGGAAGCATTGACTGGGGATGCAGAGGTGGACTCACCTATTACCCAAGCTGAGGTCACTGAGGTAGTTCGCAAGCTCTGCAGTGGCAAAGCAGCAGGGGTGGATTAGATACACCCTGTGTATCTCAAGTCTCTGGATATTGTGGGGCTGTCTTGGCTGACACATCTCTAAAATATCGCATGGAAGTCGGGGTCAGTAACTCTGGACTGGGCAACTGGGGTGGTGGTTCACATTTTTAAGAAGGGGGACCGGAGGGTGTGTTCCAACTATAGGGGATCACACTCCTCAGCCTCCCTGGAAAAGTCTATGCCAGGGTACTGGAGAGGAGGATCTGGCCGATGGTTGAACCTCGGATCCAGGAGGAACAATACAGTCCACAGAGCCGTGGACCACAGAGGCAAAAACAACAAACTACTTAAAGATGAAATGAAAATGGTACATAAAAATAAAAACGATATCAGTATCTAAGAGATAATAAAATAACTCTGTCTCTTCATTAGGATCTCGTCAGTCAGCAGTTCAGATTAATGTGAGTGGTACTAATCTACCAAAACAATCACCATCAGCTCTGATTTATCCACACTCGTTTTCTATTTGTAAAAACATACACACCATTTTCATCCTCGACTTCAGTTGGCCCTGTGTAAACTCTGTTCGTCACTTTCACTCTTCCTCCTGGGCCATACTGCGGCACATCTATCTTTCCATCTTTGCAGAGTTTGGAAAGGATGTGGGATGGCTTCAATGGGTCCCGCCATACATTATAGCCATGACTAATAGAAAAAAATGGG
Organism: Danio jaintianensis; assembly: GCA_903798115.1. NCBI lineage: Eukaryota > Metazoa > Chordata > Actinopteri > Cypriniformes > Danionidae > Danio > Danio jaintianensis. Next base: position 2,071,143 of record CAIGQV010001319.1, on the reverse strand, counting down.
AAACTGTTACCTTTTCTGAAGACTGTAACAGTCATACTGTAAGTTCTTGTTACCCCTGATCAAGTTTATTTTTTCAATGTCTGTATGTTTCTATTGTAGCACAAGTTGCGAAATTCAACGAAGCACTTTACTTGATGTGCCAAACTGATAAAACCTAGCCGAAATTTTTTTAAAACTCAAAAAGTGAATGTGTTCAGTTTCTCCGACAGATTCTGTGTGGTGGTAATGACAATTGTATGGCATTTTCTAGGTATTTGCTGGTAGGGTAGTTGCTAGAATTGTTCTGTGCAGTTGCTAGGATGTTGCTAGGTGGTTACTAGGTTATTCTGTTTAGTTGCTAGGGTGTTGCGATACAGTTGCTAAAGTATTCTGGGTGGTTGCAAGGATGTTGCTATGAAGTTGCTTGTATGTATTATCACATTGTTAACATGTTTGAGACAGACAGACTGATAAACAAACAGGCAGACAGACAGATAGATAAACATACAAATAAACAGACAAACAGATAAATAGACAAATAGACAGATAGATAGATAGAGAGATAGAAAGACAGACAGATAGATAGACAGACTGACAAATATATAGAGATATACACAGACAGAGAGACATATAAACAGACAGACAGACATAAATAGATAGATAGATAGATAGATAGATAGATAGATAGATAGATAGATA
>CAIGQV010001319.1:2035382-2070455 GCA_903798115.1 Danio jaintianensis | reverse complement strand
ATAGATAGATAGATAGATAGATAGATAGATAGATAGATAGATAGATAGATAGATAGATAGATAGATAGATTTAATAAACAAACTGGTTTGCATACATGGCGTAGGTGGAGCTGATGCCACATGTGGCCCTGTGTTTGCTGTAGAAACGGTTCTCCAAGTCAATCTTAGTCTCGCCGATCAGGTCATCAGTTCCCACCAAATCCCAGTCATAGATGGACACAGTGAGGGTGGAGTCCATTGGAAGAGTTGCTTCAACATCAAACGACCTGCAAGAGTTTAACATTAATATGAATATTGATGATGCAAATCTCATTCCCTCTCTTCATATACTGACTTTCCAAACACAGGGTTGAGCTGTTTTGAGATGTAATTCTCCTTGTCCTTGATTTCGGACTTTCCAAGCTTGATGGCGACGTATGGATCTGCCTTTCCATTGATGTCTGCAGGGTGCAGATCTGTCGCCTGAGACAAACAAACACCTCGAATGAGTTCAGAAGATGAGCCCGAAAGATTAGGGGTCAACAATCTCTGTCTTGGAGGGTTGGTGTCCCTGCAGAGTTTAGTTCCAACTTGCCTTAACACTCCTGCCTGGAAGTTTCAATTATACCTAGAAAAGCCGCGGTCACAATACACTTTTCACCCCATAGACTTCCATAGACTTCCATACGCATACAAATGAGGTAGACCAGAAACGCAAGCTTGTGCGAAAAGCTTGGTGAACTCTGACCTGCAAAATCGCATCACATGATTGCATGAGACCAATAAAAGATCAAAACATAACCGCTCTGTACTGAAATTTAAAATATGGAGCAGTCGCTCGCTTTTAAAATGTCTAATCATCTTGTTTAATCCCGCCCCTTTTTGTAATGCCCTACGACAGAATTTCGCAAGCTCAAACTTTAGTGTGACGCAGCTTAAGACCTTGATTAGCTCGTTCAGGGGTGGTTGATTAGAGTTGGAGCTAAACTCTGTAGGACACCGGCCCTGCAGGAACAAGTTTGGTGACCCCTGCAATAAAGTGTGTGCTGCTGTAGTGCTGCATACCCGGACCACGTAGATTCGGACAAGCACGTTTATTGGATCATTGTGCGGGATGTTCTGGAACATTCCCATGTTGGAGTCAAAGCCCATGTCTCTGGACATATCATCTGAGGGGACTTTGTAGATACACAAGGAGCCCTACAGTGAACACAGAAAACAGATAAAAGTTCTTGTGGACCACTTTGGTTGCTTCTTTGGTAGAAGCAAACAGAGAATCAGAAATCAGCCTCATGATTGAATCAAACCATATAAGATTTATGTGGGAAACTTATGTGGGACAATTACTAAGTTTGTGTGTGATAATGTTGGACATTACCAACACTTAATCAACCTGAAACTGTGTCTACTTAATAAAACAGTTGTATTCTGCCTGTCAGATCATATATGTTCTTTGGACAAGAAATGTGAACAGACCTTAAACTTGCCAATGAGTCTGTCTTCATCAGCTGCGTTCTGATCCACGTCCGCATCGTCTGAGCACTTCCCTCTGTGAAGGTTGAAGGTGTGAAGCCAGTCCTCAAACTGGTTATAATCATACTCCAGCTCTCGGTTGTAGACCTGCAGAAGAAAACAGCTTCATTCCCTGCTCAAGTGCACGTTTGCTGTTAGAGAGATGGACAGAGATGAACCTTGAACTCTTCGATCTTCTGCTTCTTCTTCTCTGGCACGGCGTCTCCAGGCATGGTTTTACTCTTCTTTCCTCGCTTCTTCTTCCCTACAGTGGTGTCATTAAGGGAAAAAAAACATGGATTTGCACACTGCTAAATGAGATTATAGAGGATGGGTGAAAAGTAACTAATTAAATGTGACACAACTAACTTTATGTTGCACAAGTAAAATTTTGCCAATAGTCGAAAATAAATGGTAACAATGTATTAATTTACTTTTTATAATCAGACTTGATAAGAATCTGTCTGCAGAAACAATTTGATTGACATTCTGCCTTTGTAGGTGTCATCAGAGGGGGAAAGCCCCGCCCACTAGTGACCATCTCTCCTTCATTAGCATAAGACACTAGTCTTGTTTTTGAATCTGCCACTATGCTGACACACAGGCGTCTGTAGCTCCGCCCTCTTCTGAAAAGAGCACTCATTTGAACTTAAAGCGACAGTCACCAAAATGGCACAATAAGGATCAAAACCTAAAAGGGGCAGTTTCAGAGAATTAGAAAAAATTATATGCTGAAACTCTAGGGACATTAGAGATGTTGTAAAAAGGCGCATAATAGGTCCCCTTTAAGACTTTTTAAGGATACCCTCCTTTAAGTGAATCTAGTTTTTTGCATAATATACAGTTAACTCACCATCTCCAGATTCAAAATCCTCTTTTTCTTCAGCTTCTGCTTCTTGTGCCTTCATGGCCTAAATTGTTCATAAAACAGAATCATTCATTTTTTTTTTTTTATGAATGTCCAAGCATCTACTTGTAAATCTGAACCTTTCGATGCTTGTGTATGTCTCACCTCTTTCAGGGTCTCAATGGAGGCGAAGTATTTGGACCACCAGTCCAGCATGCTCTCATCCAGCTCCTCTTCCTCCACCTCTTCGCCCTTCTTACGCTTCTTCTTCCCTTTCCCACCCTTCTCATCGTCCGGCTGCTCAACACACACAGGTCACACAGACACATAACGCTTAAAGTTTAAAACGTGCTGCAGGTATAAAATAGAATAAAAAAGGCATCTGCGTACATACCATATCAACTTTGACCACAGCATCAGATGCCTGAAAACAAGACGCACAAGTCAGCTTGAAGCATAGTGAAGGCAAATTTATTAGCCCTCTTGTGAAATTTGTTTTCTTTTTCAAATATTTCCCAAGTGATGTTCAAGTCAAGTCAAGTTAAGCTTTATTGTCATTCTGCTACATGTGCAGACATAAAGTGGAACAAAGTGGTGTGTCTCGCAGGATCACGATGCTACATGAATAAACATCATATATATGAACACAACATTCGACACAAGCGCTATTTTAAACCTTTAAATAACGAACCTATTGGAGCGCTAATCTAATTATACAAATACTATAAATACTTAACTATACACCGAACCTAAGACAGACTATACAAGTACGTTTACATAAGACATAACAATATTCTGCAAGATGTTAATGCAATATCTTGTGGAACATTCATAAGTAAACATTGTTTTCATTATTGAGTCCTTGTAAGATGGGGTCTAAGTAAAGTGCCTGGTGCATATGGAGAAAAGAGTGTTTTTACAGGTGGTTTGTTAATCCCACTCACCTGTGTGAGGCACACTCAGAAATGCACAATGTTTTTATAGAGACATGGAGTGAATGTAAGAAAGTGTCTGGTGCAAATGTGCAAACAGCGAAGGATTTTTTCACAGTATTTCCTATAATATTTTTTCTTCTGGAAAAAGTCGTATTTGTTTTAGTTTGGTTGGAATAAACGCAGTTTTAAAATATTTTAAAGATCAGTACTATTATTAAGAAATTATGGTATCACTTTATTCTGATGGTCCCTTTAACACATTTAGTTGATTTTAATTATATTGCAACTAATAAAATTAGTCGGCATGTAGAGTATTAGTAGACAGTTAGGTAAGGGTTAAGGTTAGTGTAAGTTGACATGTACTTGAAAAATTTCTTATAGTCAGGAGAATGTCTGTTGGTGGAGCAGAATCAGCAGATATTAAACACAAGGGGCCCTATCATACACTCGGCGCAATAAGGCGCAAGACGTGTATGCCATGATTTGTTGCTATTTTCCGACGAGCGCTACAGTAATTTTCACGTTTTGCGCCACGTTGTTTAAATAGCAAATCCATTTGCACCACTTTGTGGACTCATGGGCGTGCTGGACTAGAAAGGAGGTGTGTTAAGGCGCATTGTTGACGTGTTGATATTTTGAGGATCTGAAATAGACCGCGCCAATGACCAACTAAAAGCTGCTCTAAAGTCCAGCGCAGAGCGAGTTAGTTATGCGCCAATGCAGGTCCAAATGCTTACACATTGCTTAATACACACAGGATGTACAGCAATACACAAATATCTTTACATATGAAAAAGGATTAAATTGTTACAAATTATTTTTTTTACATAAATATAAAAACCACTGCCTCCATGACTTCTTCACCTCGGGGGCTTTTTCAGTTTATTCATGACAATTTGCATTTGTATAATTTTATTATTATTATTAGTAGTAGTAGTATTTATTATATGCATATTTATATTTGTTTTAATAAAAAGAAGTTTAGATTTGTCCACCTGTGGGGTTTTGGAGACGTATGCATCACCATATGGAGCATAAGAACAGGACGTGTGTTTGGATATAGCTCAGTTTTTTGACCACACTTCGTTATTATTGTTCATTTATTCCTTTGCTGAAAATTAGAACTGAATTTAGAAATAGTTTTGAAACAAATCTTTGTGCTTAACAAAGGAAATTAAAAAATGTAGGCTAATGGATGTCTTCAGTGGAGAGCGTACAACACCGTTTCCTTACTCCACCAAAGTAAAGGAGTAAAGTAAAGGAGTAAAAGTAAAGTAAAGAGTACGAATGGAGGAGGCTGGTTCTTTATCCTCGCGCTGCAGATGATGTTTAACTGTTTTCTCACTAGTGAAGTGTTCAGTTTTTCCACTTACAAAGTCCACCATGTAAATAGCGAATATGCCATGGCACGACGCAACTGACTCTTAAAGGGAATGGGAGATGAGACTCTGATTGGTTTAATTTGTGTTATGCTCAAAACACACCCATAACTCAGTAAGAGTATAAGCACAACCCTGTTAGACCATGTGCCAGGGCACAGGCCCTATTTTTCCGTCCTTAAAATAGCAAAAGTGGATTCAGAAACGTCCTTAATGCTTTTGCGCTATGCGCTTTAGACTTTGCGCCTAGATCGTTCAAATACAGCCTATTGCCTATTAATACTCTAATGAGAATTAGTTGACATATAGTTGCAATCTAAGTTAAAGTCAACAAATTATGCAGTAGGAACCATCAAAATCAAATTTTATCAAACAAACCACCATTGTCCAATGACGTGACTAATTAACCTAACTTGCCTAGCTAACCTAATTAACCTAGTTAAACCTTTAAATTTCACTTTAAACAGAATACAATGAGTATCTTACAAAATAACTAGTAAAATACCATGCACTGTCATCAAGACAAAGACAAAAGATTAGTTATTAGAACTATTATGTTTAAAAATGTGTTGAAAGAAAATCTCTGCGTTAAACAGCACTTGGTAAATACTTTAAAAAAGATTGATATTTCGCTTTCGAGCAAAAAGATTTTACCTTCAAGTGTGTAAATATTGTTGTTATTAAACTTCAGTTGTTTAGATAGATGATTTACAGTTTGAGCCAAAAGGTTGGACACACCTACATAATATTTTTTATAATATTAATATAATTTTTATAATATTACAATATGCAACAATATTTACAGTCACGAAACAATCCAAACTCTTATTTATTTCATTTTATATATTTAATTTTATATTAGTATTTACAAAAAAGGCTGCACATTGTTTTGTGCTCTTAATTTTTTTATCAAAATAAAACCAAAACATCTCTTCTCTGATTGGTGTTTGCTGATGGGAGGGCGGGATCAACCTGTCACTCACATGAGGTCCACCAATAGCAAACCATCGAAACAATTCCCTATTTACAAAATCAAGCCCTGCCCTACAGTTAAATATACACAATGGAGAAGAAAAGACAGGCTAATATCTGCTTTCATGCTAACTTTAAAAAGAGTGTAAGATCACGAGAAACAAAATGTAGCTTTTTTTCCAATCGTTTGAATGCAATTTTTTCAGTATTTATAAAAAAAATGGTTTTCAATGTTTCATACCGAGTCAAGTTTGACGACTGTCTCAATCTTCTTTACTGCTGGTTCAGGCTCTGTGTGGATCACAACCTCTTCTGCAGAAAGAGAGAGAAAAAAACAAACATGTTACTTGTGCTTGGTGAGATGAAGAAATGTCAATAATAAAGTTGGTAATGTGATTTTAGAGTACTTTTCAAAAGCAGCGTCTTCGGCTCTTCAATGCTACAGTTTGTTTTGATCAATCATACATTAAATATTGCTACAATTTAAATTTGAAATGTAACTGTGTTCTATATTGTCATTTATTTCTGTGATGTAAAGCTGAAAGTCTTCAGCGTCACATGATTCTTCAGAAATCTGGTTACACTTTAGAATATTGGACAGGTTAGTTAATGTATATACTAACATAACCAGTTGATTACAGCTGAAGTCACATGGACTGTTTTGACAATGTTTTTGCTTCCTTTTCTGGACTTTGAGCGTCTCTGGACCCTTGCTGCCTATGGAGGATGAGGGAGCTCTCAGATTTCATCTAAAATATCTTCATTTGTATTCAGAAGCTAAACGAAGGTCTCAGTGGATTGCAACAACATGAGGGTGAGTAATTAATAACAGTATTTTTTATTTTGGGATTGTTATGTTCCATGTTAGTTTTGTGTGTTTATTTTCCTCACCCTCCTCTCTCTGCTTCTTACCCCACTCCTAGGTTTCTTATTGGTTCAGTTAAGTGTCTATCATCATTATGACGGTGCCAGTTCCACCAATCCCTGGACGAGCCACGAGGATTTAAAGCCCCAACAGATCAGTGTGTGGGGTGCGCTCTGCCCTTTGTGCTCCACGCAATTTGTGTTTGTTTTGGCATGCTTAGGCTATTTGGTGATTTATTATCTCAGTTTTACTGTGGTAATTCGAATTTACTTGTTAAACTTTGTTGGCTTTAAGTAAATTCTTTGATGGTTGTTGTGTGATTCTAAACTGAGCCTTATGATCTTCGTGTTAGGTTTTGTTTTAGTTTAGCTTGTTTCTGTTAGATTAGTTTGAGTGTTTTGCCCCCTGTGTAATTTTGAGTTTTGTAGTTTAACTAGTTTAGATCGGGTGTCGTGTGCACTGAAGATATCGGTTTCGTTTTCATTATTTATTTTATCGCCTAGTTTAGACTTTAGACTTAAGGATTGTTTTGTTTTGTTACTTTCTTTGATTTGGCTGACACTCGTTGTTATCGTTTAAAGAGAATATTGCAAATGTTTGTTTATTTCTTTATTTTCCATTATTATTGTTATACCTTTTGTTTCAACCATTGAGTAAAAAGCTTAAATTCAGAATTGATTTCTGCCTCATCCTTGATCTGTCGCACATAACATCTGTCTCACCTAAATGTTACAGCATCCCTTTTAAACATCACAAACACGTAACAGGGATGAATTAACACTTAGTGGTTATTTGCAAACAATGATCATTGCATTATAGTTTATATCTGCTTTCCAACTTTATATGTCACTTTATATCACTACTATGTTTCTGTTTGTACAGATAGCGCTTTTGTATTTTTATACTTTTTTTTTTTCTACAACCACTTACTCTATATAGAAAGTCTTTAAATAGTTTAGATTTGCTTTTTTCCTTATTGCACAACTTCCAACTTCTCTAAATTTAGATTCTTATTGTTATTATTATTTTTTTGTTATTGTTATTATTTTAAAGGTGAGTGGTTGTGTAAGCATTTCACTGCATATCATACTGTGTATGACTCTGTATGTGACAAATAAAATTTGAAATATATTGTAGGATAATTTATAGCTGATCAACTAGACAGACATTTAATAGCTGTTCTCTACACACCCATAGCAGACCAGTTGTTGACACTCTTGTCTGCAGGCCTGTAGATGAACTTGCGCAGGGACGTGACGGCATGAGAGCCGACCAGTGTGTAGCGGCCAAATGCTCGGCAGTCCACCACACGGATGTTCAGCGGAGGATGGAGGAGCTCGTTCTCAGGCAGGTCCTGGGGAAAAAAAACAATGCTTTCAAATGTCTGTAGAGCAAGGCACAAAAGGGGCTAAATAAACTAGCTCACATTGCTAGTTTTGTGGTGAACAATTCATCTGTGCATGTCACTAAGACAAAAAAAAATAGTTTGCCCTTGTAATCTTTAATTGAAATCTGAAAATGCACTTCCAGGTTGTTGTTTTTTTTTCAGTTAAATTGTCAGATTGAGTATATCTTAGGTATTGGGTGTGGCTAACATACTTAACCCCGCCCCTCTAACTGTCAGTTTCGACAACAAACAGAAATGGTACGGAGAAGGAGTCTGTTAGGTTGTAATAACTCTCCTAAAACCCATTTCCCGATCTTTCTGAATGAACTACATCCAATCAGCTCGCAGTAGAAAAAGCAAGCCACGCCCACTGTTTTCTCATTTAATATGGTTTCTCTAGGAACTGCGTCACAATAAAAATTTGCAGCTTCCGGTTCATGTGGACTTTAAATAGCTTTTTTAGTTTTTGAGTGAATCTTAGTTGGTAGCTGACTTTAACTTTTGTGTTATCTCATTATGTTTTCTTTCCTGTAGCACTTTGAGATTTTACCTAAAATGTAAAGTGCGTTATAAATAAAATGTATTATTATTATTATTATTATTATTATCATCATTCTGCAGACCCTGAGATATAAACAACCCAGGTTCATTTGAGATACGTGCCCAGGGCTACATTTTAGGGATCCGCAAAATCCACTAGAGGGCGCTGTGTTCATTTTTGACAATCTCAAATAGGTTACTGGGACACGTTTGCTCATCATACATGCCATTTAAACTTAAATCCTTCTTGTGTGCGTTCGTGAGAAACTGGCCTTCGTCATCGACTGACCCACACATCCCTTTCTTTGTGTTTTCAAAAGCAAACTACAAGCATATCACGGCCATGTGCTTTACCACGATTTCACACCGTTTTTTTGTTTTGCTTTGTTTTTGTTTTGTTTTACCTGGTGTAACATCCCATGAGTTAGTGGAGTTCCTCTGGTCAAGATTGAGGGCTGGCATTTTGAAGTGGCTGGCTGCAATTGGACTGGACTCTTTTTTTGTTTGTTTGTTATATTTAACACTACATTACATATTCATGCATACACATGCATCTGAAACACCACAGATTCCTGCCTGCTACATTTACATATTTTTGCTTCGATTTGTTTACAATTTTGTCTTCAATAAATTATGTTCTATAATTTTGGCTTTCTGTCCTTGTGAGCCACGGGGCGTAACACCTGGTTTCTGGAAACATCCTTCACCGAACTTCCAGCCGGATGTATGCCAGAGCATGTATTCATAGTTTCTCAGTTATGTAGCCCTGGGCACGTATCCCCATGTTGGATATAAACATGTACAACTCACCACTTCAAACCACTTGACCAGAGTGCTGAAGTTGGGGTTTTTCTTGTAGTTCTGGATCAGCGACGACTGAACGCCTTTCCCTGCGCACTCGATGTCCACACGAGGACGGTCCACTTGAGCCAGATTCACCCGTTTCAGGTCCCTCAGACCCCAGAACAGAACCTGAACCAGGAATATTATTTCAGCAATTTCTAAATCAGACAATTTCGCGAGTCTATTTGTTAATTTAGCTGTATAAGGGGTATAAATCTAGTATTTTCTACAGGGGGAATCAGTAGCCATGTTTTTATCCATCTATTTTTATGCACATTTTGGATTATCGCATAAAAAATCTTAATAGAAACGTCAAGATGCTGAGTAGGATATCCTTTTTTTTCTTGTTTTCATCTTGTGTCTAGAGCAAATATCTAAAAAGTCTTAAATCAAGAAGTATTTTCTAGACAAGTAAAAATGTCTTATTTTTACAAATAAAATGTCATAATTAAGTAAGTTTTTCCTTAAAACATGTAAAATAATCTGCCAATGGGGTAAGCAAAATAATCTTATTCCAAAGCAAAAACTAGATCATTTTACTTAACCCGTTGGCAGGTTATTTTGCTTGTTTTAAGGGAAAAACTCATTTAATTTTGACATTTTATTTCTAAAATCAAGACAATATTTTTTGTACTTGTCTAGAAAATGCTGCTTGATTACACTTTACTATAGTATTTTTTCCATGTGGGTATGGGTAAATCATTCATTCATTTTCCTTCAGCTTAGTCCCTTTATTCATCAAGGGTTGCCACAGCGGAATGAACCGCCAACATACCCAGCACTTACCCAGCTGCAACTCAATACTGGGAAACACGGGTATGGGTAAATTATGAGAAAACAGCAGTAACCTGAACTATAAACAACTGTGTTTATGACAATACATTAAAAACGATAATAATATGACAAGATAATACTAAGTTGCAACTTCAAGCAAGATAACAAGATGTTATACGTGTAAGTTACAATGGCCGTGTCTGCTTTTACATAAACAATGAGGTCAATACCATCCACAAAAGCTGCCTCAGAATGTGACTACAATAACTCTAGAAATTAATTATCAAATGTAAATACACTTTGATTTTTTGCAAGTTGCATCCAAAATCAATTCGGCTGAGGCTCTTTTTAAAGTGTGGATAAGTGTAAGTTAATTTCCAGTCTATAATCTTGTTTACAATAGGTGTCATTCCTGAACAGAAGCATTACCACTAAGATCAGCTCACCTCAATCCTGTATTTACTCAGGACAGGTCTAATGCCGATAGGCACCGGCAGGATTGGGCCGCGGTCGATATCTGTAGGTCCGTCTATTGGTGGCAGGTCAGCCTTTCCACCTGGTCCAATCTGAAAAATCATCATATATTAATATATTAGTATATGTATATATGTCACCCTGGTCCACAAAACCAGTTTTATGTCACACAGGTATGTTTTTGGCAATAGCCAGAAAAACATTGTATGGGTCAAAATTGTACATTTTAATTAATGCCAAAAATCATTAGAATATTATGTAAATATCATGTTCCATAAAGATATTTTGTACATTTCCTACTGTAAAAACATTACAAATAAATGTTTCATTATAACATGCATTGCTAAAAACTTAATTTGGTCAACTTTAAAGATGATTTTCTCTGTGTTTTAATTTTCTCAAACACTCAGATTTTTATATAGTTGTATCCTGGCCAAAGTTTATCCTAACAAACCACACGTTTATTAAGGTGTTTTTTTATTATGTATAAAATTCGATTTTAAAATATTTGACACTTATGACTGGTTTTGTGGTCCAGGGTCACATATGCACACACACACAGACTAAGGGTGCGTCTCAATCATCTCCACTGTTCAATAGTCAGGGCACTGATCAGGCCGTCAGCCACTTTAAGTGCAGTTTCAATCGCTAAATTCATCCAGTGCACTGAAGCAATCGCTCCTGGAAAATTCCCACAATTCACTGTAAATAAAAGCAGGGAGTATTGATCCTTACTATACCCCCTTAATAGAATTTGGAAACTTGAAACATGAATCACATGAACCAACTCACCAAACATAATGACAAACGAGAGAAAAAGAGAAAGAATCTTTTTTGAAGAAATTATCTATTTATTTTTAACCCTAAATGAACATTTGATAGGTACTGAACATCTAGCAAACATTAATAAAAGATTCATAGTTAAAATGTTGCTGGTATATGAAACAATAGATATAATGCACTTTTTAAATATTTAAAAATTAATATGCGATTTAACCTAACTGATTCTTTATGATTAATTTAATTTTGGGTGTAATTAGTTTCCACTGAAAAAGTAAAGTAAGGGATTACTGTTCATTTTTTAGGTAATTTAATTATAGTTACTTATACTTGCTTTAATACTGTACATTCTGTATAAATCAATTTAGACAATCAGAGTAATTGTTTTGTTAAAATAAAAATATATTTAGCAAAATAATAAAAAATTTTCAACTAAGGAAGACCACATTTATCAAGACAATTGCATATGCTTAAGAATAAAATCATTGAGAAATTAGTGGTTATTTATTTAGTGGTAGTTTATTAGTTTATATTCCAATTTTAGCCACATTTTGTGACAGGATAAGCCATACACACATGGCTGTTTGACAACATATGGTATATTAAGACAACTACAGTAATTGTTTATATTTAAGTTATTACATCATATGTTGTTCAATATTTAATAGGGGTGTGACGAGATCTCGGGCTACGAGATCTCGCGCGATTAAATCACGACAAGATTTCTCGTCAAGTTGAGAAGTCGCATGAGTTGTGGTGTTATGATGGAGTGTGAGGGTGAATTTAGCACTGAAGATTGGAGGCAGGATTGGATTTGAACTGCAAATCAATTGCTTTGCACAGACCTGGCAACCCGGGCTGCCTCTGTGTTGCATGTCACTCGTTTGCTTGGGCGGGTGAGTGTGACATAATCGCTTTTTTCACCGGAGTTCAAAGGTTGCCGCGTCCAAAAGCAAAGGCTGTTACAACTGCCACTACACACATTAACCATGCGATGGATAAACACTTTAGATATGCTTAAAGTCATAATCGTCGTAAACACAAATGGAATTAAGCCGGCAGCTAGCTTTCTGCAACTCTCACATGGTCTCCCACTGAAGCTAAGCAGGGCTGTGCCAGTCAGTACCTGGATGGGAGATCACACGGGAAAGCTAGGTTGCTGCCGGAAGTGGTGTTAGTGAGGCCAGCAGGGGGCGCTCAACCTGCGGTCTGTGTGGGTCCTAATGCCCCAGTATATTGATGGGGACTCTATACTGCTCAGTGAGTGTCGTCTTTCGGATGAGATGTTAAACCGAGGTCCTGACTCTCTGTGGTCATTAAAAATCCCAGGATGTCCTTTGAAAAAGAGTAGGGGTTTAACCCGGCATCCTGGCCAAATCTGCCCACTGGTCTCTGTCCATCAAGGCCTCCTGACCATCCCCATATCATAATTGGCTTCATCACTCTGTCTCCTCTCCACCAATCAGCTGGTGTGTGGTCTGGCGCAATATGGCTGCCGTCGTGTCATCCAGGTGGATGCTGCACACTGGTGGTGGATGAGGAGATTCCCCCCAATGTGTGAAGCGCTTTGAGTGTCCAGAAAAGCGCTATATAAAATGTAAGGAATTAATAAATTATCATCATCATTTATGCCGTTCTAAAAAAACCAGAAGTTTTATTTTCATTCAACGTGCAATATCAAATTCCATTAAAACAGCTCTCTCCTATCAGTCCATACTTCATATTCGCATCCAGCTCAGACTTTGTCCAGTCAGTAGTGTTTATTGCAAAATATTTTGCAGTGTTTGGAAGTCCTTTATGGCATAAATCATTAAAATAAAAGTAAAATAACATTCATTACAAGTTTATTTAAAAAAGCACCTAAATTGTTTTGGATTTTGTGATTTTTTTTTTTTTGTTAAATAAAAGACTATTTTCCATTCATGGATTTCATCATTGAGGATTCTAAAAAAGTAGTATAAAAATCTCATCTCGTGAATCCAATTTCGTGTCTTGTCTTGTCTCGTGGAGAAAGCGTCTCGTCACACCCCTAATATTTAAGTGTTAATGTTTTTAATCAAAAATAAAAGCTACTGTTTGACTAAAATTAAAAAAATTAAGAGTTTAATTTCTATTGCCTATGCATTGAGATTTATGTAGATTTTTGGTATTGAGTAAAGTGAAAGACTATAGAATACACAAGACATGTCACTTGTATAGTTTTGAATGGAGAAACGTGTAACGGTCAATATGGCGAATGAAGCCCTGCCTTCTAGTACAGGAGCCAATCATTGATCGCTATAGACTGAGGATTCTCTGGGAGAGAAATGACTCAATGCACGCGCAGGTTGCCAGATTGACGACACCAACAGCTCAGCTAATTTTACATTTATAATATTTGTATTATCTGCAAATTAAAAACCATCTCATGTGAATTTTTAAGAATCTGCGTCTCATTTCGGAGACTACTACTGTCCTTCGAGGTCGCATTTTCAGCTGTGCTCGCAAACATTGACGCAGCCATTATAACTTAGTTGAAGTACACTGTTTTTCACAAATGCAACCCAGAGTCCTGAAATATAATGGGTTAAACTGGCAATGGGCTGGTTATAGTGATCAAAATAAAGACAGACATTTTGACATGGGGCTCGGACTAGACGAGTTTTTACGACAGTTTCTGCAGCTTCATTATGAATCCACAGGTCAACAAACGCACTGGAATCTCTGTGAATGCTTGCTTCACACACATGAGAAATATATCCAAATAAAGCTTGAAATCTCTACTTTTAAATAAGCCAACTACTTGAAAACAAATGTTCTTTATGTTTGTAATCTATATGAAAGAACATGAGGTACAGTCTGCTCATCACTGCCCTTACCAGTGTCCAAATTAGTGTACATGACCTACTGATTCACACCCTCGGAGCTGATTAAGACGCACTCTGAGATCGAAACAAATTTGCTTTGACCTGCAGCAGCTCAAAGGCGGCCAGCATTTCTCCAGCCGTGCAGTTTCCCCTGTAGATCTGATAGTACTCCAGCTGAGGAGGGAAACGCGGAGGCCCGTAGTGCTCATCCGACATCTTGGTGATCGGTTTAGCGAACGTCCTTCCCATGAAATCAGCTTTCCCCTTGAGAGGTGTGAGATTGGAGTACATTTATTAATCCACATTAAGATCCAAGATCCACATTAAGATCCAATGTGAATAAATTATGAGGCCGTGGAGACTCACCACTGTGTCCTGGTCATAGATCTCGATGACGATTATTGGAGGATCATCTCTTAGTTCTCCAGCTTCACCGTAGAGCTCCACATGATCAAACACCAGCAGCTGATCCCATGTGGGACACAGCGTCTCATTCAGGACCTGAGAGAAACCAGCAAAACAATTCAATGCTTCACTAACACCGTGTCCTAACTACATGTGACGCGGTGCCACGACATGTGATAAAAGGTATCGTTTTCATGTTAAAACGAGTTTTTGTCCTATCCATCTGCTACAGTGCTGTGCAAAATTTCTAATTTCTATTTCTGCGACGTCGCAACAGCATAAACTAATGTGACAATGATCACCTCAGGTACAGATTATGGGCTTTATTCAGTGTTAAATGCTATCAATGTGAGTTTAAATACCACAATGACATTTATTGCCATACTACTGAAAACAGCAGCAGATAGTTCACCTCAGATCTTTTTTTTTAAATTAAATAACTTGCAAACGTTTTGAAAATGAAAGTCAGAACTGGGACTCAACAGTGCAAACCAACAACATCAGTCACTCAGCCTATGTACTTTTAATAATGTCAAATAGGTTAAATATGTATTAATTAGATTAAAACCCTTATCATTTTGTTGGGAGTACAGTGGTTGATATTTAAATGTTTCTGTCACATCACGTTTGGTGGAATCTGAAATCTTGTGGCATCGTGTGTAGTTAGTTAATAAATTTTTACTATGTATTTTTACTTAAGTAATATCGTGTATTCAATGGTCAATGGTTTTAAAATGGTTTTGGTTTTAAAATGGTCAATGGTTTTAAAAAGGATATATACACATTTGAAGACAAAATTATTAGCTATTATTCACTATTATTATAAAATGTTTTTAGACAATTAGTGTCAATATATTTATGAAATATGGTGTCATTAATTTTTATTAACATTTAACTCGTTTTGTGTTTTAATACATGTGTTGTTTGTTTTATTAACATAACTAAAAATTATTCACTATCATTAGTGAAATTTGTATTCTTTTTCAAATTTTTCTCAAACTTTTCTAGTATGTCTTTAACTTCTTTAAAGTTTGGCTGGAAGAAAAATATAAAATAGTTTTTTAAAACTGCAGGTACAGGGTCACAAATTATATTAATAATATAATGATATATACATATTTTAATTAAAAATTCTTAAGTTCTCAACACAAGTTCAAGTTCTCAATGGGATTAAGCTCTGGGGAGTTTCCAGGCCATGGACCCAAAATTTCAACGTTTTGGTCCCCGAGCCACTTAGATATCACTTTTGCCTTATGGCACGGTGCTCCATTGTGCTGGAAAATGCATTGATCTTCACCAAACTGTTGTTGGATTGTTGGAAGAAGTTGCTGTTGGAGGGTGTTTTGGTACCATTCTTTATTCATGGCTGTGTTTTTGGGCAAAACTGTGAGTGAGCCCACTCCCTTGGATGAGAAGCAACCCCACACATGAATGGTCTCAGGATGCTTTACTGTTGGCATGACACAGGACTGATGGTAGCGCTCACCTTTTCTTCTCCGGACAAGCCTTTTTCCAGATGCCCCAAACAATCGGAAAGGGGCTTCATCGGAGAATATGACTTTGCCCCAGTCCTCAGCAGTCCATTCGCCATACTTTTTGCAGATCAATCTGTCCCTGATGTTTTTTTTGGAGAGAAGTGGCTTCTTTGCTGCCCTTCTTGACACCAGGCTATCTTCCAAAAGTCTTCGCCTCACTGTGCGTGCAGATGCGCTCACACCTGCCTGCTGCCATTCCTGAGCAAGCTCTGCACTGGTGGCACTCCGATCCCGCAACTGAATCCTCTTTAGGAGACGATCCTGGTGCTTGCTGGACTTTCTTGGACGCCCTGAAGCCTTCAGCTAGTGGATTGACAGCTAGTGGTTGAACTAGGTATTGCAGTCCAAATTCAAAATATTAAATAGAGTTTTTTTTCACCCAACCCCTATTCCAATGACTCAATGCACACGCAGGTTGCCAGATTGACGACACCAACAGCTCAGCTAATTTTACATTTATAATATTTGTATTATCTGCAAATTAAAAACCATCTCATGTGAATTTTTAAGAATCTGCGTCTCATTTCGGAGACTACTACTATCCTTCGGAGGTCGCATTTTCAGCTGTGCTCGCATACATTGATGCAGCCATTATAACTTAATTGAAGTACACTGTTTTTCACAAATGCAACCCAGAGTCCTGAAATATAATGGGTTAAACTGGCAATGGGCTGGTTATAGTGACCAAAATAAAGACAGACATTTTGACATGGAGCGCACATTTTCAAAGGAGAATAACTGACTTTAACATTGTTTTTCAGATAAACATGTTCTCTTGGCATGTTTCTTAAATATCTGCAAACATATTATGGTATTTTTATGCTTCAGAAGAGTAAAAAACGTACATTTTTTTTAAAAACAACCTGCTCAAGAAGTGAATTCTCACCACACAAGTATTTCAGATTTGCTTCAAATGCTTATGTTTTTATATCTCACCTCTGTGACTTGACTGTGAGTTGAAAAAAATATCCTGGCGAAAGGATCCGACAGGCCTGTGCTGTCCGCCGCAAACAGACTGCGAGCCTGGTACATGTGGACCCTCAGCTGGAAGATCTGCTTCACTGTGGGTGTAAAATAATGGAGTTTTGGGTGACTCCTGGACAGACAGTATGAAAGTCAGTGGTGTGAGCGGTCAGGTCTCTTACTGGTGTACATCAGGCTGATGGGGGGAGAGGACTGAACGCCCGGCCCTTTCACTGCCTTGTTCTCCTCAAACCCATTAGGCAGACCACACAGATAGTCCTTACGCTGCCTGTTCAGGCCCAGCCACAGGTACAGCTCAGTCTTAGCCTGTACCGTCCAGCCCGCAGGTCCAAAACTCTTCTTACCAGGCAGCTACGACAGGAGGCAGACAGTAATATCACACATCAGAAAATATGAGGATTACACACACAAGCCAATTAGAGATGCCATCATATTTTTAGAGTTTAGTTTTAATGACCCTTTCCCACCTTGTTTACCCTTTCATTTGAATCAGCTTTTTCTCACAACTGCAAGTTTATATCTAACATTATAACGTTTATACAGTTGAAGGCAAAGGGATTATTAAAAATCCAATTTCTTTTTTTGTGATGTTTAACAGAACAAAGACATTTTCACAATATTTTCTATAATATTTTTTCTTTTGCAGAAAGTCTTTTAGTTTGACCAGAATAAAAGCGGTGTTTATTTTTTTAAATAACTCTTAAAGTTGGACCATGTGCTGTGTGTCCATGCTAATGACGTCACACACCCTCGATTTCCGCTTAGGTTTTCTAGAAAACGGAAATCGCAGTGAGGCTTTAATATGTTTTGTGTTTTATTAGCCTGCACAGAGCAGCAATGGAACAGAAGTCTAAAATGTATTTAGTCTGATAAAACAGCGCTGCTTCTTCTCCACATGATCACAAGCTGAAGAACCGGATGTGCTGGACTGTGGCATAATAAAAGCTCTACTGCTTTCATGCCGCATCACGCTCGCCTCTCATCAGCAATTGCTTCAGCGTTTCTCTTGTTTTTCTTCAAGGCTTACAGCCTTACTTTGCTTCATACTATCATGATAATAAGTGTTGAATACTTTCTCTCATCCATTAACATGATTTCTGCAGTATTCCCATAGGATGTAATGAAGACCACAACTCCCATGATTTCACACTCAGTCACGCAATCATCAAAATATGCCTTTGTTGTGAATACTTGTGTTCTAGAGGCAAAAATCGCATACTGTGGCTTTCATAAGGCATTGAAGGGAAAAAGAATACTTACACTCAGGTCTGTCCAAACCTTTATGACTTTCTTTTCTCTGTTGAACACAAAACTAGATTTTGAAGAATGTTGGAAACCGATAACTTTTGACATCCATAGTTGCAAATAAAAAAAACAAATACTATGGAAGTCAATGGGTAACGGTTTCCAACGTTTTTCGTGATATATGTTTTTGTGTTCAACAGAAGTTTGGAACAACCGAGGCATCTGGAATGATGGAGAGTGGCTTAACTACCTTTGATTCACCTGATGACATCATCCTGTTCGCCTGTGACGTACAAACTGCCGAGCCGATGCTACAATAACTCAACAATGCTAGTGTAAAAGTTAGCATGCAAATCAACAGGAACAAGACCCAGGTGATGAAGAACAGCTGCTGCGCCAATGACACAATCATGCTAGAAGGCATGATTTTGTTGATTTTGTTGACAAATACATCTACCTGAGTCAGCAAGTCACCAACGACCACAAAATAGACAAAGAGATATGCAGACGATGCATGGAATAGCTTCACAAAGTCCTCACAAAAACGAAAGATGTCAAAGCCCGCACCCAACTCTTGAACTTCACCATTCTACTCGCACTTATCTAAGGGTGTGGAACATGGATGATGCTTGGAACAGAAGAGAAAAAGCTGCAGACAAAACAGACAACAATAGAGCGGCAAATCCTGAAGATCCAACTCCGAGAAAAGGTCCACACCAGCACATTCGACAGCAAACCAAGTTCAAGGATGGCTATAATGCTGCATTCACACCAGACTCACCACACGCAAACAAATTGCGATATTCTCGCATAGTTAGACGTGTGAACATTTTGAGTTTACTTACTTCATTCTTATTTCAAATTCACTTCACAACAGACACGGATTCGCGTCATGGGCAAGGCTTCTGTCTGCCCGGTGACTCTAGCTTCGTTGCAAAATGGCTAACATGGATTTTATTGAGAGAGTAGCTGTGCTTTATGTGCTTTAGGAAGGCTGAAAAACAGCGTAGATTCATTCGGCGCCGTGTCTGAGTCCACTAGATCCATTCAGAGGTGCACCCAGCTCTGTGAGCTCATAAACTCCTCCAGAAACTATACCTGGATGATGGAACCTTTCAGCGGTGCTTCCAACTGAGCCAAGCCCAGTTTGATGAACTGTTTTCTGGTGTCAGCAAGAGGATTTTCCTTCGGGACACTAACAACAGGCGCTACGTCATAATCACACCCCTACAAGAGAAAGCTCTTGATTGGTTAACCTGACGCAAATGTCTGCTGAAGTTCAGATTTTCCAACTCGAGCGATTGCTCGCAAAACACTCAACTTGTGCCGCTTCATTTGCGCGAATCGCACCACAGGATGTCTGTTCGCGTCTTTGCATTGACTTAACATGTAAATCACTCGCGCTTGACGCTATCCGCGTCTGGTGTGAACGTAGCGTAACGATGCCAGAGAGCAGAAACTCAGATGGGCCGGACACGTGGCGTGATAATACAATAATCGTTGGACAACTTTAAAAACATTCTGGTGGCCCTACGACAGGGTGCTCAACCCTGTTCCTGAAGATCTACCTTCCTGCAGAGTTTAGCTCCAACCCTGATCAGACACAACTAAACCAACTAAGTAGGATCTGAAAAAGCACTTGGTGATTAAAGACAGGTGCGTTTGATCAAGGTTGCAGCTAAACTCTGGAAGGTAGATCTCTGCGATCAGCAGGGTTGAGCACCCCTGCCCTACAACTTCAACAGCCTCAAGGACATCCATTAGACAGAAATCGTGAACTCTACAGAAGGACCTACTCCACCACAATGGTGGATGAACCTGATCATCAAATATCAAAAAGTTTGGAACAAGTGGAGGGTGAATAAATGATTACAAAATGTTCATTTTGGGGTGAACTATCCGTTTAAGGAATGACTGAATCACCATGATAAAGTCTCTTTCGGGATATGTATTCTGATGTAATAAAATAGTAAGCGTTGTTTTTAAAATATGTCCACTGTGCATTCACCCCTACCTTGAAGAAGATGGTCTGGACCTTCCCGCAGTCCTTTCCACACTCCTCCTCCACAGAAGAGTAGAGGATGTCTTTAGAGGGAACGCGGGCATATGCAATGCGCTTGTTGTTGCTTATCATCCATATGTAAATGTCTGGAACACTATGTTGAGGCTATGATGGATTAAAAAAAGATAGAAAGATTTATGTGAATATATTACAGTTATATGAATTCAAGACAAAATAATCAGCCCTCCTATGAAATTTCCATTCTTTTTTCAAATAAAAAACAGAGCAAATAAAATGTTCACAGTATCTCCTATGATATTATTCTTATTTCTTCTAGTTTGACTGGAATAATTTATTTTTCAAGGTCAATATTATTAGCCCCTTTAAGATTTTTTTTCTCGATTGGCTACAGAAGAAACCACTGTTGTCCAATGACTTGCCTAATTACCCTAATTAACCTTGTTAAGCCTTTAAATTGCATTTTAAGCTGAATACTGAATTATCTATTAAAAATAACTAGTAAAGGTTTAAATTGTATGTACTGTCATCATGGTAAAGACAAAGTTTTCAACTGTATATGGCCACAAAACCAAGCATATTGTGTTCTACCTCATCAGACAAGAATCTCAGCTTGTGGAGGAAGTTTTGAGCCAGTTTTATTCTGTCTTTCACGTTGCTTTTCTTGACTTGTGACCTCATGGTTTTCGCTTGCTGGCCCATGCTTTCCTGAGGACACAACAACACATGAGAAACCAGGATCAGCATTACATATCTTGACCCTCGATCACAAAACCAGTCATGAGTGTCCATTTTTGGAAATTGAGATTTATGCATCATTTGAAAGCTGAATAAACAATCTTTCCATTGATGCATGTTTTATTAAAATGGGATAATATTTGCCCGAGATACAACAATTTAACCATTTGGAATGTGAGGGTTCGAAAAAATCTAAATACTGAGAAAATCACCTTAAAACGTGCAAATTAAGTTCTAACTAGGTTTTTATATATTTACCATAGGAAATTTATGAATTAATACATGATCTTTATTTAATATTTTAATGATTCATTCACTCATTCGGCTTAGTCCCTGATTATCAGGGGTCGCCACAGCGGAATGAACCGCCAACCATTCCAGCATATGTTTTACACAGCGGATGCCCTTCCAGCCGCAACCCAGTACTGGGAAACACTCATACACACACTCGCATTCACAAACACACTCATACACTATGGACAATTTTGTTTACCCAATTCATTTATAGTGCATGTGTTTGGACTGTGGGGGAAACCTAAGCACCCGGAGGAAACCCACGCGAACACGGGGAGAACATGCAAACTCAACACAGAAATGCCAACTGGCCCAGGCAGGACTCGAACCAGCGACCTTCTTGTTGTGAGGCAACAGAGCTAACCACTGAGCCGTCGTGTTGCCCTATATTTTAATAATTTTGGCATAAAAGATGTCTTTAATTTTGAACCATGCGATGTAATGTGGTCCAGGGTCTCATTTACTATTAGTGTTTATTAGCAATGCTTTTAACTGAAGTGTGTGAGTTTTTTTACCACTTCCTGCATGCACAATTTGACTCTCTCCTTGTCCAGTTTAGTCCTGCCGGCCTGATTCTGGTCATTGTTTGCCAAAGATACAAAGGTACTGAAAGAGATCAGAAATGTGGCATCACTGTATCTTCTAGAGATAATAACAACAGTTCAACAAATGCTATTTTTTTCTGCTTATCTGAACTCATTTCAAAATGTGTTTATTTCCCCATAAACACGGGAATATGATTCTACATTATCTACGGATACCATTTTAAAAAGTTTAATGTCTTGACTTTGACATTAAACTATATATGAATTATATTATTATACAATAAAACACTAATGTTGTGAAATAACCCAAATACTTCACTACCTGACAAAAGTCTTGTTGCCTATCCAAGTTTTAGGAACAACAAATAATAACTTGACTTCTAGTTGATCATTTTGTATCAGAAGTGGCTTATATGAAAGGTAAAGGCCTCTGCAAACCTGCAGCTGTTGCTGAGCTCCTCCAGGACTCCTCGGAGTCTGCGCTCCGGATAGGCCTTCTCTGTTTTTATGATCTCCTGCACATCATTCAACCCTTCTTCCTTTAACATAACAGAGATATAATGTAAACACACAGATCCCACATGAAAAACCAAAAACAAAAAAACATAGACATTTATAATGAATACTATTGTGTTTTTGTATCATACTATAGTAAATTACTCAAATTAATCTGTTGTGGTGATTCTATAGGTGCTATGGTCGTAACAACTACAGTAGTATAAATAAATATTAACTCAGAGATAAAGATTAACTCCATTAATCATCCATGATCATCATTGAATATTGCAACAAATGCTACTGTATGATGGAAATTAAGGACAATATTTTGTTTTTAATTTAATATTTTGTTATTAAGTAAAATAAGTATTGAACACGTCACCATTTTTCTCAGAAAACATATTTCTAAAGGTACTGTTGACTTGAAATTTTCTCCGGATGTTGCTAACAACCAAAGAAATCCATATATGAAAAAAAAACAACCTAAATCTAATTAGTTTAAAAATCAAGTTATGTGTAATAAAATGAAGTGATATAGGGAAAAAGTATTGAACACATGAAGAAAGGGAGGTGTAGAAAGGCAGTGAAAGCCCAGACAGCAACTGAAATCTCTCAGTAGTTCTTCAGCAACCCTCTGCACTTTCTCAGAGTAAATGAATATCAGCCGCTTCCGTCCAACATCTACATTAGCAGGATGATGAAGATGAAACCAGGTGGACATTTTAGCAAGACAATGATCCAAAACACAGCCAAGGAAACTCTTCAATGCTTTCAGAGAAAGAAAATCAAGCTGTAGAATGGCCCAGCCAATCACCTGACACGAATCCAATAGAAAATACAAATAAAGCTCAGATTTGATAGACGAGACCCACAGAAGCATCAAGATTTTTACACTCTGTTGAAGTGTGTGGAAAAACTCACACCTGAGCAATGCATGTGACTTCATTCTCCATATGAGAGGCGTCTTTAATCTGCCATCATTAAAAAAAAGCCTTTTAAATACAGTACTAATTTCAGTAGTTCAGCACTTTCTCCTTGTGTCATTCCGTTGTTATTACACAGAAGTCATTTTTCAGATTTTATTGTTTTGTTTTATTTTCATGTTTGTATTGTTTGGGTTTTTACCAAAATCTGCTTCAATTCCATGTCAACAGCTCCTTCAGAAATATATTCCCAGAAAAAATGACATTTTCGTTTCTTATTTTCCGCGCTGTATTTATGTATTATTTATAAGTTATTTATTTATATATGTTTTTTATGTTCTGTTATTATTACCAGTTTATCTGCCATTTTGTCCATGACGTTAGCATTATAAAGTCGTCGTCGTTGGTCCTGCCACCAGCTCTTGATGTAGATGCAGGGCTTCCTCTCAAAGTACGGCAGGTGGAAATAATTCCTGCAGAATAAATGAACTAGATCCATCACACGAGCTTACACTAAAATGCAAAATAAGACGACCTAGGCAGTAACACCAACTAGAAAGTAAAGACAAACTTTAATATTGGCTTGAGAAAGCCTAGTCTGAACATTTGAAGTAGTTTTAAAAAGCTTGAAAGTTTGAAACAGTTTGTATAGAGCGATAAACACATCTAGGTGGTTGCTAGTCAGTTGGTAAGACTGACCCTTCTCATGGGTAGAGAGACCCCCCTCATGATTGCAAAGCGCTTCGGGTGTATGGCCATACATGATAAACGCGCTATATAAATGCACATTACTTTCTTACTTTGTTGATAGTGTGTTGCTAGAGTATTTTAGAGGAATTTTAGAGACTTTTAAGGCCCTTAAAAATTATTTAAAGCTCTTAAATGCTATTTTACAAGGTATTAAATCTTGTAACAGTATGCTCAAGTTTGCCTGAATTTAATCTGTGAATATTGGGATGCTGTGTAGTTTATGAAATCGATCAAATTGTGCTAGATTTGACATCACACTGCTTTGTTTACTGCAGTAACCAAGGCAACACCATAATTTCTGCAATTCTATAGGTGCCAACTGCTGGCTTAGCATTTTTATTCAGTATAAGAATAACGTTTTAGTGTCCTACAATCAGTATTTAGTCAATATACTGTAAGTTAAAATGACGCCAATGTTACCGGTTGAAACCTAATGCGCCGATTCTTAAAAAAGGTCTTAAAAGTTATTGAATTTCACTCTGATTTCTGTATATACTGTATATTCTGTACATATAGGGAAATCTGGTTGTTTCCTATGACCCTGGTAAAAAATCCAGCTTAAACCAGCCTAGGATGGTTGGCTGGTTTTAGCTGGTCGACCAGCCTGGTTTTAGAGGGGTTTGGGCCATTTCCAGGCTGGTTTCCAGTCATTTCCAGCCTGGTCTTAGCTGGTCAGGCTGTTTTTTAAGCTGTTTTTTTTCTATGAATCATCTTTACCTTTAGGGAATATTTCCATATTGACTTAATTAATGCTAATCTTTCACACCAGTTGTTGACTCTTTGGCGCCATATTGTGACTAAACAATGTACAGGTTAGTGTATGCTCCATTCAGCCATTTTTGTTTCTGTCATCAATTACTGAACTATTACAGCTCAGAACTATGTTTTGTGTCCAACTTTTACATTTTGTGGCAAGTAGCCATGTCAAAATAGTATAACCAAATACACTACCGGTCAAAAGTTTGGGGTCGTTTTTGTTTTTTTTTCCATGTTTTTTTTTTTTAAGAAATTTATTCTGTTCATCAAGGCGGCATTTATTAAATGTCAAGTCAAGTTTATTTATATAGCGCTTTTTACAATGCCGATTGTGTCAAAGCAGCTTAACATAGTTCTAGTGAAGTCCAGATTTCAGAGTTGAAGTTCAGTGTAGTTTAGTTCAGTGTGGTCTAAATTTCACTGCTGAAAGTTCAAACACTGTAGAGCAAATCGACCGAAGCGCAGCTCCACAAGTCCCGATCCGAGCAAGCCAGTGGCGACAGTGGCGAGGAAAAAAAAAAGTTAAATTGTTAAATATTTATTGATTACTTATTGTATGTATTTTCAAATGTAATTATTAGTCCAGTCATTATTGCTTTTATTACTATTACCATTAATAATAATAATAATAATAATTAATATTAGAGTGATTTCTGAAGGATCATGTGACTCTGAAGGCTGGAGGAATGAAGCTGAAAATTCATCATTAAAATCACTGGAATAAATGATTAAATTAAATTATAAACTCCTTTTGAACACTTATTTTATAGTGCAATAACATTTCATAATTGTACAATTATTACTGTATTTTGGATGAAATAAATGCAGCCTTGGTGAGCAGGAGAAGCTTATTTTAAAACATTTAAAAATCCTACTGACCCACAACTTGTGACTGGTAGTGTACATCTGCGGCATTCCAAGCTATGTTATCCCAAGATAACAACCGCTAAATAACGCAGGCTCATCCAGGAACTTTGAATCACCTTGACTCTCAGTGAATACGTTCATATACATATACTTACATCCAGATTCATATGCATCTGCTTGTCTGTCACGCCACAGTTTTTGACTATTATTGACTGTTTGGCACCATCTTGTGAATTAATAATACGTAGTTTAGTCTATGCTCTATTCAGTTAGTGTCGTTTCTGTCAGCTTTGTGTTTTTGACTGTTTGGTGCTGTCTTGTGACTGAATAATGCACAGGTTAGTGTATACTCCATCAGATTTTTTTTGCTTCTGCCAGGTTTGCATTTAGTTAAAGAATTAATAAACTATTATGTCTCAGAACAATCTTTTGTGCTGAACCTGTCGGTGATGACTGGCTTCATTGGAGGAGTTGTGGAAACTGACATCACGTCTCCACCATCATCCACCTCCTCATCGCTGGAGCCGTGAATCAGCTCAGACTCCTCGTCATCCCCATCACCCTTCTTCTTCTTCGATTTGGGCTTGGTTGGAGTATCGAGCTCACTGCCATAGTTTCCTTGAGTGCAGAGGACAAACACAATATTTCACAGAATCATCTCATTACAAGTATAAAAGTGGAGTATGTGCAAGGGAAAATATGAGTTTTCAAAGGATAGTGGTATATATTTACATTTAGATATCAGGACAGACTTTGGTTTCCTTTAGTTTTTCCCTATTATGCGAGTAATCAGAGCATTTACCCTCTATAAATGTGACTGTAAACTTGTCCACCAGAGATTTTACCTATTGTGACCTCAAAGTTGATGGGTTTGTCTCCGATCTTCCTGTCAATCATAGTGGCCTCAAGGAAACTTCCAAAGAGAAAGAATTCCTCCACTTTTCCTGTGGCATTCTAGATATAAGAAACAAACAATCGATTAAATTATGTTTTGTACATGCAAAGGGTTTTCCCTAAGACTACACATCAATGTTCTACAAATGAAATCAAAACTAACCATATGATTTTGTTAGCTTGCATTGCTAGTTTTGTGTTGAACAATTCATCTGAGCATGTCATTAAGAAACAAAAGTTTGCCCTTGTAGTCTAAAATTTAAATCTGAAAATGCACTTCCTGTTTGTTTTCAGTTAAATTCTCAGATTAGGTCTGTCTGAGGTATTGGGCGTGGCTAACATACTTAACCACGCCCCTCCAATGTTCAGTTTTGACAACAAACAGAAACAAACAGGAGGAGTCTGTCAGGTTGTAATAACTCTTCCCAAAATCAATTAAATAATCAATAAAAATAATGATGATATTTAAATAATGTTTTGTACATACAAGGGGTTTTCCCTAAGACTACACAATAAGAAATGTTGATGTTATTGAAAAATAACTTTTTATTTTATTTTACATGTGATAAACATTTACAAATTACAAATTAATCACCTGCAATAAGTGTGATATATTCGGACTCACAAGACTGTGTTCGATCTACAGGTATGTACTTGAACATATCATATAGAGTCAGGGTTGCCAAACTGGGTGACTTTCAACTACTTGGGTTGGGTTGATCTTTTTTTTTTATGTGGGTAAAAGGTTTGAAATGACTTCCGGCTTGGTAATGCGGCGGTGAAGACACACGTTGTCCACAAGGACAGGTGGCAAAGAGCTCATGTTCAACATGCTCATTCCTGTCAGGAAAGCAGCAAAACCGCAGATAACGAACCCGCATCTTCGCGGCTCACAGTCGAGTCTCTAGTCAAAGGTTTGAATTATTGCATCAATTTTATTTACATGGTTGCAATTTTACTCTAGCAAATTTATATTCTACCAGTGGTGAAACTGTCATGAAACGATGGTGAAACTGCGAAGCCATGTCCATACATACACAAGTGTTTTTATAAAGAGAATTTTCCCTGCTTTCGTTTAAAAAAAAATCTCCATCCACATGAAAACAGCAAAATGCACTGTGATGCATGCTAAGCGAACGCCGAACCAACAGGTGGCGACACTTTTATGCTGAGTTCACACCAAATAGGTAATTAAGTATTTTCATGAGTAAATTGCAGACATGCAAACGTGCGAGTGACGAATGTGCGGAATTTGCAACATTCGCGTCTTCCATGTTTGCTGTGAATACAGCCATATTGGCCAATCAGAAAGGAGAAAACAGTGTGCACACTTATGTCATGAGGTCAAAACTCTGGTTGTAGCATCCACACGACCACGCTGTATCTGCAGCTTTGGAAAATCTTGGCCAGAGTTTTCAGTAAGTTTCAGTTTCAGTCCCCTGATACTTCGTTTTCGTGTGGACAAACAGCAAAACCGCAAAGAAAGAGGTGCGGTTTTGAAATTAGCCATGTTCGTGTGGACACCACCAGAGTAAGTTAAAATTTGTGAGGTGCAGTAGATGTTAGTTTCAGTCTGATTTAAGGATATCTACAATCTAGTGTGACAAAATTAAGACATATGATATGACATGATATGAACATCCAAAGCTTGCCGTTTGTCACTTCCGCCTAAATCCATAAATGATTTTATTCACATCACCTCAAACTTCAGTTTCTCATCAAATCTTCTGACCAATCAAATGCTCTCTAGTATCTGACATGCTCCGCCCCCTTCAAGATGTTTCTCATTTGCTTCTCATTTGATGCGCTTGAGTTCAACCACTCTCACTGCCAGAGCTGTGATAAAAATGAAACACTATTGGCTGTTTTTTTATAAAGGGGAGGAGCTACTCTATGTCCCACCATCTCTTCATTTTTTAGTTGAGATTACGTCAAACAGTGAATAAAAAAATGCACATTTCAAAAGCACTATACGGGACCTTTAAGTTTCAAGGTCAGATGATATTTTATAATCTTTGTAGTTATTTTCAATTGAGAAAATAATGCATACAACAATGTAAAAAAAATTATTTTAGGAATGGGCTGTGGTATATTTTGAATTTTGATATTATTTGGGCTAGTTTTGATAGGCCATTGGGCTATTTTTTGTTTTGTTGCTAAAATCTGGCAACCCTGAATCTAGTGCACAGCATATTTATTATGGAGGGTAAAGGAGCTGTCGTCATTTCCTCTCTTGCAGAATATTCAGTTTTTATTATTGTTCATTTGCACTGTTTGCCAAAGAAGTGATGATTTTACTGTTTTACTGACTCTCGTTAGTTTCATTAAATTTTTTTTCATTTATTGTGAATACTTTATTTCAGTCAGTTTTTCAGTCTTGTTAGTTTCATTTAGTTTCTGTTTTCATTTATTGTGAATATTTTATTGTATTTCATTCATTTATTTTCCTTCGGCTTAGTCCCTTTATACATCAGGGGTCGCCACAGCGGAATGAACCGCCAACTTATCCAACATATGTTTTACGCAGCAGAGGCCCTTCCAGCTCCAGCTACTGGGAAACACCCATACACACTTATTCACACATACACTACGGCCAATTTAGTTCATCCAATTTACCTATAGAGCATGTGTTTGGACTGTGGGGGAAACCGGAGCATCAGGAGGAAACCCACGCCAACACGAGGAGAACATGCAAACTCCACACAGAAATGCCAACTGACTCAGCCGGGACTCGAACCAGCGACCTTCTTTTTGTTTTTTTCTTTTTGTTTTTTGTGCTAACCACTGAGCCACCGTGTCGCCCTACTGTATTTCAGTAAACAAATAATTTTAACAGTTTTAGTCTTCATTTTAGTTTGCGTTTATTTGCAAATCATTCACACCATATTCAAATTTGCCACGTCTTTTAATTTTGCAACTTAGGATGTTAATGTAGCAAGCGAGCTCATAAAAGTCACATGAGGAACAAAGCCTAACTTTGGCTCTAAATGTGTAGATGATTGTCTTGCACACAATGAACTACTATGGAGCACCGCTGCTAAATGAATAATGTAGGGGGTGGTTAATAAGGACAATGAATTATTGACTGTAATTATCCCCACCCCTTCAGTGGATGGCTTACATCAGAGATGTTGGGTATCCCCTCCACCTGCACCTCTGTGGAGCTCATGACTTCAGGAGAAGAGGTGTCCAGAATCTCCACGGCCAGGCTGATCAGCAGACGGGCCCTGAAGGAGACGCCCTCCCCGAGGCCTTCGTTCAGGTCCTGATACTCATCCATGAGTGTGTAGCTGCGCGTGGAGCCGTACATGTTGACCCACGCCGGGCCAAGAGTCGGGAGAAAGCCTACGAATTAACCAGGAGAAATGCTTATTATCTGAACACTTTCATTCCTTACTATTTATTTTGTAGTCGCACAATTTTTTTTATTTTTTTTTATTATTATTATTTATTTATTTTTTTATAACTGGTCTTCATCATAGTGAATTTATTTACTGCATATAAATAACTGTTTCTCTATGATTATATTCACATATAATCATAGAGAAACAGTGGATGACAAAAATGCACAGGTATGTGCATATGGTGCACAGGTATGTTTTATGCAATAGCCAAAAATATGTCATATTGGTTTTTCGGTCACACTTTATTTTAATGTGCAAGTCACC
Organism: Danio jaintianensis; assembly: GCA_903798115.1. NCBI lineage: Eukaryota > Metazoa > Chordata > Actinopteri > Cypriniformes > Danionidae > Danio > Danio jaintianensis. Next base: position 2,040,200 of record CAIGQV010001319.1, on the reverse strand, counting down.
GTGCCGCCCCTCATTTGTACATTTTGGTGCAATTTCCTCATCCTCCAATGATGGTTGGGTTTGTGGGCATCTTTTAAAAATCATACATTTTGAAATGAATGAAATCGTATGAATTCGTAGCGTTAGTTTAGGTGGACGCGTCAATCAAGCTTGCGTCAGCTGTTCATGACGTGTACCAATCTGGTTCTGACATAGAACCAGATACACATATATATACCCAGTCGATTTAAATCTGTGGGCCGGAACACACCAAGCTGATGATCGGCCATGGGGCTTCGTTGGTCTGACTAGTTGGTTGGATGTGTTCCACACGTCGCCTCTCGTTGAGTTCACGTCAGAGTTCATTGGCCCAATTCAACGTGTAGAATTGGCATCAGCTGTCAACTAAAGAGGCCACTCTGACTGGTTATTCAGCAACAAATCAGAGTGTGAGTTTGAAGTAGTAAAGTGACATACCAAGTAAAGGATTCAAATCAAGAAGGAACACAAAGATGCTGGCTGTAATTACCCTACAAATATTCAAATAAAATTTAAAGCTGCTTTGTTTATGCTTTGCATGCGCATCTGAAGTTCCGGATTCCAGTTCTGAACAAGAAAACAGATACTGCCCCCTGCGGTGTGGAAAGACACGTCCTCAAACACAGACACAGAATGCGCACTCTTGAATCAATCAGTTTTCATCTGTTTGGTGTGTTCAAGCTAGGCATGGGACGGTTAACCGGTTTCAAGGTTTACTGCGGTTTGGAAAAGTCAAGGTTTTAAAACTGCCAAAGTTTTCTGTTATACTGTTCCTAAGCTATATTTTTTTTACAACTATTTTATTTTGTTTTTTAGTGATATTTTATCCAAGATTATCATACCATCAGAATCTTATACCGGCCCATGCCTAGTTCAAGCACAGCTTTTTGGTCCAGATAGAACCAGACGTGAGCTGACGTGAGGTGACAACACAGTTGGGTTTTGTCGGTGCTAGTTGTTGGCTTGGTGTGTCTCCAGTAATACCCTTACATCCGGTCAGCTTTTGGCTCCTCGCCAATTCTATACTGTCTCCACCATCCCCAACTCCTCCTAGCTCATTTCTGATATCTGTTTGTAGTGTCATCCAATTATATGCTAATCAGCCTCATGTCTCTGGCATTTACATGAATTCATAATCAATCGAAATTGTTCATGAATGCTTTTGGGTTTTCTTCTGTTACCCTATGAGGGGGTTGAGTTGCTGCTGCTCTCCCCGCTCATGCCTGCATGGACGGACGCATGGAGTTTTGCCCAGAACAACACTAACTACATGCTTAATATATCTATATTTATTTGACAAAAGTGATCCTGACTGAATTGTCAATTTCTGCCAATACATAAAAGTTACGTTTTCTCATGAGGTCTGTCTGGTGCAACTTAAGTCTTGGGTCACATATGATGATTTCATTACTTTTCGATGTCAATGTGTAACGTAGCAGTGAAAGAATTACATTTGAAACTGTTATTTTATATTATATATATTTTATATTATTATAATAATGTTTCATTGTTACTGTATTTTTGATTAGTGTTTTTCTTTTAAAAAATCGTACTGACTGCAAACTTATGGACACCGTTATTTTTTGCACATGGTTACCTTTGTCTCCATCATTTGCGATCTTCCGCAGGTCAATGAAGTGTGTACCGATGGCCACGTCGTTCACCTTGTCTGAATCTCGAATCTGGAGCTTCATCCTCCGACACAGCGGTGGAAACTGCTCGGTGAACATGATCTGCTCGTTCCAGATTGGCTCGTAGCTGCTCTTCTGAATCGAAGTTTTCCCCTGAACAAAAACAACGATGCAAACTTCAGTTCTTATATCTACATGTTAGATATAAGAACTATCTAACATCTACATGTTAGATATATACACACACACATATATAATCATTACCGCTAATATATTTGAACATAGACAGGCCTGTAGCCAGGGGGGGTTCGGGTGGTTCGAAAGACCCACCCCTCACTGACAAAGATCCAGAATTTGTCCCATACATGAGCTCATTTGTCCTATTATGACTGCTAAGCCATCATAAATAGTGAAAATAACCCATCAAAAAAGGCTTTAAGACCAAGCGGAATCCTCTGTTGGCTGTCGCTTCGGTGCGACTTCAGCTAATCAGTTTTGGCCAATGCTAACAAATATTTTCATTTTACAATCTGACATATGAGAAGTCATCTTTCGCTACTGCGTTGTTTTTAAATAGAGACAACATTTTACAAATAACTTTTATTCTAAATCTCGGACCTTATTCTTGAAACAAAAAATGAGCAATAAAAAAGTGTGAAGCACCAAAAGCGGACCATATTAAACTTGATTGAATACTATTTTTTCCCAGTGATGGGTTGCAGCTGGAAGGGCATCCGCTGCGTAAAACATATGCTGGATAAGTTGGCGGTTCATCCCGCTGTGGCGACCCCAGATTAATAAAGGGACTAAGCCGAAAAGAAAATGAATGAATGAATGAATACTATTTTGGCTAGTGTTGCTATCCATGAATTTTCAAAAATACTTTTTCTTACAAGAGAGGCTAGAAAAATTGTGACGCTCTACATCACAGGTGTCAAATCCAGTTCCTGGATGTCTGCAGCCCTGCACAGTTTAGTTCCAACCCTAATTAAACTCACTTACCTGTAGGTTTCAAACAGAACTGGAGGACTCAATTAGTTTGATCAGGTGTGTTTAATTAGGGATGAAACTAAACTGTGCAGAGCTGCGGCCCTCCAAGAACTGGATTTGACACCTGTGCTCTACATTATTATTGTTATTACTATTATGTTTTAATAATTTTTTTATTCAAATGGCCAAATTAAGGAAAGTTGAATGTGCTGGCCAGTTTGTTATTTGCCTAATAAATGACAATAGACTACAGTTTTTAATTTAAAACTTTAACAGATTCCTATTGTTTTTTTCTAATGATATATGATGTAATAAATATGTATTTTAAAAATAAGTATTATTTCACATTTCCTTATTAGAAATCTTTAGAAAATATTTTGGTATATCAAAAAGTGTGTTTATGATGACCATCTGACAAGCTAATTCAGCAAAAAATAGTGCTTAAAATGTCATTAAAATGCAGTATTTAAATCTCAAAAAGGTCCACCCCTTTCACCCCTTCCTGATAGATGTACATATTTCTAATCCCAATGGTCAAAAAAACTAATGTTAAGGGACATTTTAGCAATATTTTGAAATATATGTTGCATACAGTATATGACAAATATATTATATATAGTTGAAGTCAACATTATTTGCCCTCCTGTAATTTCTTTTTCTTTTTCAAATATTTCACAAATGATGTTTAACAGAGCAAGTATTTCCTATAGAAATGTTAGATTTTTCGGCTGCAAACTTTACATTTTCTTTAAACCATTTTAAGGTCAATATTATTAGCCTCCTTAAGCAATATTTTTTTTCTCGATTGGCTACAGAACAAACCACTGTTATATAATGACTTGCCTAATTTAACTAATTAACCTAGTTAAGCCTATAAATTGCACTTCAAAGCTGAATACTAGTATCTTGCAAACTAACTAGTAAAATATGATGTACTGTCATCATGGACAAGTGAAATTAGTTATTAAAACTATTATAAAAATGTGCTGGGGAAAATCTTCTCTTCATTAAAAAGCACTTAAATTTAACTTAAATTAAAATCATTTGGCCTTCAAGTGTTACATTTTCAATGTAGTGCACTTTAATAAACTTTCACTAATGTTTCTGCTCACCTTCTGTCCTGCAAACAGCACCTGAACGTAAGGATCAACCAAGTCCTTATTTTCTCCAATGAAAGCCTTTTTGACATTTGCCATGATGCTGGTGTTCATTTTGGGCAAGCCCTCGGCTCTGTATATTTTCAGGTAGAATCTGGCCCACTGGCGCTCCGCTGGGACGTCCTCCGGCAGCAGCAGATTACTGGAAACAAGAAAACACACACACACACATATATCTTCAACTCATCAGAACACCGCTGGATGCAAATATCTGGCCATCATTTTAAAGGGGACCTATTATGCCCCTTTTTACAAGATGTAAAATAAGTCTCTGATGTCCCTAGAGTGTGTGTGTGAAGTTTCAGCTCAAAATACATCACAGATAATGTTTTATAACAGCCCCTTTTAGGCTTTGATCCTAATTGTGGCGTTTTGGTGACTGTCACTTTAAATTCAAATGAGATTGTGCTCTTTTCAAAAGAGGGCGGAGCTACAAATGCCTATGTGTCAGCATAGTGGCAGATTCAAATCTCTAATGGCGGACATCTGCTTCTCACTCAGGGCTGTTTATGCTAATGAGGGAGAGATGGTCACTAATGGGCGGGGCTTTCCCCCTCTGATGACACGCACAAAGGGAGAATGTTAATCAAAGTGTTTCTGCAGACTGTTTTTATCAAGTGTGATTATAAAAAAAGGCTGGTTATATTCACAGACTGTTGACACACAACTTTTAAAAGTGATTTTTGCATAATAGGTCCCCTTTAACAAAAATTAAAATTTCAGTTGTTTTTTTTAAGTTGATCAGTGGTGGATGAATCAGGCACTTGAGTAAAAGTACAGAAACACTGATATAATATTACTCTAGCGGAAGCATAAATTCCCCCTTTTCATTATTATTACTTGAGTCATATTACAAAAGTACTTGATTTTTAATTTACTCTAGTAATAAAATTAGAAGTACTGACTGATGATTTCGCAAGAAAGTTGATTTACTAAAACTAACTCTGATTTCTATCAGTGAGTTGTTTACCAGACACTCACTCTGAATGGATCATTTGAATCAGTGAGTTGTTTATCGGAAA
>CAIGQV010001319.1:2012812-2024473 GCA_903798115.1 Danio jaintianensis | reverse complement strand
CACACACACACACACACACACACACACACACACACACACACACACACTACGGCCAATTTAGCTTACCCAATTCACCTATAGCGCATGTCATTGAACTTGTGGGGGAAACCCGAGCACCCGGAGGAAACCCACGCCAACATGGGGAGAACATGCAAACTCGATTGTGCTACCCTCTGTGCCACCGTGACGCCGAATGAAAATTTTATATTGTCATAATCATATTGTCTTCAACTGAATACAGGAGAACAGTAAGATGCTTGAACAGAAGCAAGTGTAATTGTCAAGAGACAAATCAAACTGACTCTAAGCTTAAATAATAGATGGCATCTTGTTCCAACTGCAACTTGCAGACTAGCTGACGACAAGTAGCTTCGGTAACCTAGTCGTGTGCTGATCTACAATGCAAATTTACAGAAACATGAGACTGACTCAACGGATTGTTCATGAAGCTCCAGAAAAATAGCTAAAATTCACTTAAGCAGACTGTTTAAAGAGAAACAAAATACACTATAAAGATCAAAAAACATATTTTGAAGATAAAAAGAGTGTATCTTCACGTCTCCAGCAGAACAGTTGTCTACATCTGCGTTCGACTGCCGCATAATAATAAGTTCTGCTTACATGATGCAAACGATAAAATGTGCATGAAGCAAAACACCTGCATTGTGTCTCTTCCATCAACAATGCTTTTGCAAACAGTGTATAATACAGGTTCTTTTGAAAAGTCCAGCTAAAGTAATCAGCTCATGAATAACACATGCTGTTTGTAAGGTATACGTTTAAGGTCTAAAGTTGCCTGTATCCAGTGAAATGGCTTCAATTATTAACTGGTGCCAATCAGTGTCGAATGCGTCATCCTCAATGAGGCCGGATCATTACTATTATCTTGACATTCATGCTTTGTTAGCTAATAAAAGACCATATATTAAATAAACTAAGCTGTACGAGGTGTTTTTGTATTTACAGTATGCATATAAGACCTGAACTTTTAGTTTTAAATGTATTTTTGACTTTTTTTATTAAATATATTTAAAAAAAAACATCATTCTTGGAGCCAGTGTAATATGTTTGACATCTTTATTAGAGGTTTGAAATGAACTTCATTGTGTTTTTTTTCTGTAATGAGTGATGACAGAATTGCTAAGAGCCTAAGACTTTTGCATAAATCTATCTATCTAAAAGGTATGGAGGCATCTAAAAGGTAAGGTATTATCCTAAGTGCAGGGTCTTTACTTGTGGGTGAACTATACCTTTAATATACAAACAGAAAATATGGGAAATATGTACACAATATTCAGGACAAAATTACTTTTGGAATCAAAAGACTAGCATCAAAAGAGTGTGTTTAACGTGACCTCTTTAGCACCAAGAACAGCTTGAACTTTTTTGTTGAGTCTTTTCTGAAATGATGTGCTATTTAATATCAAGCATCTTTCAGTATTTCTAAGAGTTCTTCCTCAGATCTAGCATGTTCTATCTTCCTTTTTCTTTCCATGTGAATTTCATACTGCCTATAATATTGCCTATACATACTGTATATGATATTCAGGTCTGGACTCTGTGGAGGCCATTTCATGACTGTCTTTGTTTCATCAGCTGTTTTTCTCTCCAGGTGAATCTCAGACTGCCTATACATACTGTATATAATATTCAGGTCCGGACTCTGTGGAGGCCATTTCATTACTGTCTTTGCTTCATCAGCTGTTTTTCTCTTCAAATATGATTTCATTACATTAGCAGTGTGTTTGGGATCATTATCGTGCTGAAAAATAAAACTATTACAAATTAGGTGCTTTCTAGTAGGAATTAAATGACGAATTAAAACCTGTCTGTACTTTTCATCATTCACAATCTCATTAATTCAGGCAATATTGACAACAGCTTTGGCAGAAATGCAGATCAAACCAAGACAGAAACTCTTTTTTTCTCTTTTTCATTCACTCTTCCATCCTTCTCTAACTCTTTCTTTCATATGTCTTAAACAATTAGACCCAAAAAATCCAACTAGAACCTGTATTTTCTGGTTGTATTTTATTAAAGAGAATGAGAAGTAATATATAATGTCATTATACCATCACTAAAACAACAAATGTAACTGGGTCCTAAGACTTTTGCACAGTACTGTACATGAGCAAAATATTTAATAAATATCTGGAATTTTGAAAATAGACAGCAGTGATTAAATTGCCTTCATAAAGGATTTTCTTCAAACCTCATTTTAAGTGACTACAGATGTTTACAGATTACAAAACAGCTGTTTAAAGCAGTTTCCCATTAGCATTAAAATGTCTGTCTTTAGTGAAACAAGAACCGAAGATAACAATGTCATTATTCAGCTCCAATTTTATTTTAGTATGTCATATATATTTTTATACTTTTCATTTATTTTTTATTTGTTTATTTTAGCTTTACACCGTGTCCCAATTACGCACAGCATGATGCTGCGATGCGATAAAATGTATATTTTCAATGTTAAAAGGAGTTGTTGTCCTCACGTGATGGCGACATTTTAAAAATGGTTTCTATTGCTGTGATGCCATGCCTGAACAACAGCATAAACTACTATACTGTAAAAATGCTGGGTTCCACACAATCAATTTGGGTTGGGACAACATGAAGGAAATACGTTAACTTAAAGGTGCTGTATGTAAGTTTTTGACTCTTCTAAAGCATAAAAATACCATAATATGTTTGCAGATATTTAAGAAACATGCTAAGTGAACATTCTTGTTTATCTGGAAAACAATGCTAAAGTCAGATATTCTGCTTTGAAAATGTGCGTTACGTGCCGGAACGTCTGTCTTTGTTTTGGTCCCTTTAACCCGCCCACTGCCAGTTTAGCCAATTATATTTCAGCACCCTGCGTTACCTTGTTGGAAAACAGAATATTTCATTCATTCATTCAGAAAGACTCTCAAAGCATGTGTCCATGACCGAAATGCGACCTCCGGTGGACAGTAGCAGACTCCGAAATGAGACGCAGATTCAGAGTTCCACATGAGGTTATTAATGATCAAATAATATAAATATTACGAGCGTAAACATTAGGTGAGCAGGTTACATTGTAACCCCGTGTCTTAACAACACACTACATGACGAGATTTGCAGTGATTTGGCTGTTTGCACCAGATGGAACACGACAGAAATTTTATTACAGCCATTCAGAAGCACAGAATAGTGCACTTACTCACGAAACGGTAAGGTTTATAATCTAATTAATACATATTAAACTTCTTTAACATTATTAAATGTAGGTGCTGAATCACTGATATGTGTTGGTTTGCATTATTTCACAGTTCTAAAGTTCAATTTCAAACGGTTTATTTTATTTTCCAGATCTGAGGTGAACTATCTGCTGCTGCTTTCAGTAGTATAGCAATAAATGTCATGTGAAATGGCATTCAAACTCACATTGTTAGCATTTAGCACTGAATAAAGCACATGAGGTGTACCTGAGGTGATCATTGTCAGTTTTCTGTTGTTCAGCTGCAAAAAGACATTTCTAATATATCAATTCGAGGTGTTGGTTAGAACAAAAACTCCTTTTAATATTCCTTCTATCGCGTGCCGTTGCTTTTACTTAGAACACAATTCCTGTTGGTCCTCAAACTGTCAGCTCATTTTAAATAAGTAGTTTGAAAAAGCAACGAACATCATTTTTTGTGACAATGATCACATTTTAATGCTAATTTTGCGCTTTACTCAGTGTTAAATGTTACCAGTCTGGGTAACACCATTTTACATGACATTTTACTTGAAAGTTTACCTCAGATATTAAAAATAAAATACCTAGGGAACACAGTTTAAACATGAAGGCTAGAACTGTGCAAACCAACAACAACAGGGGACTGAAACGGCATGAGGGACAGTAATTAATACCAGTGTGGAAATTTATTTTGTCAAAAATTTATATTTTTGGGTCAAATAACCCTTACAAAAAACTCTGATAAAGAGCGAAATTATAATTATAATTTTGCAAAAAGTATGGATTATTTGCTTCCAAAAAAATAAGGTAATAGAATTGAGGTTACAGTAAATATAAATGAGCGTGTAACTTAGTCTACAGACTGACACCTTTCACAATGTCATCCAGGGCGAACCAGAGCCAACCTGATAGCAGGCTGCAATCTTATCCGCGCTCTCCTGAAAGGCCTTTCTTGGCTCTGGACTTATTATCCTAATCTCTTTGTGCTCCAGTGCCTCAGTGGCTGTACCATCTGACTGCGGTGTAGTGTATCGCACTAATCTATTCCTCTGGTGTTTTTACATGCTATTGGTCTGCTGTGGCCTGTGGCAGAGCTGGGTCGAAGCCAGTATAACACATCTCAATGAATGATAATGACATATTATTTAGCTATTTTAGGTCAAAATGATTAGTCACTGACAGACACTTTGCATCTGTCATCAATGTTTCAGAACGACTGACTGTGTTTACACTTGGTATTAAAGGGATAGGTCAACCAAAATGAAAATTTACTCAGTACTCTTCCTCAAGTGGTTCCAAGCATTTACAAGTTTCTTCTGTTGAACACAAAAGAAGATATTTTGACTTCCATAGTAGGGAAAAATAGATACTATGGAAGTCAATGATTACAGGTTTCTATTTTTCAAAATATCTTCTTTTGTGTTCTTATAAAGGTTTGAAAAAGTAAAAGGTGAGCAAATGATGACAAAATTTAGATTTTTGTGTGAACTATCCCTTTAACATACAACCTGCACTCAAAATTGTCCATGTATGCATTGAAAAGAAGAGCGTAAACACATTTGTGGTCAAAAAGTTATTGGATCTGCTTGTTACTTGAAGTCTTGTTACTTGAAGTCCTCTAAATGGAATCTAGTCATTGTGTGTATCATTAAGCCCCATCCTTTCTTATGTTTACAATGTCACTCACTCATTCACGTCCCCCAGAAAGGCTGGTCGTCCACAAAAGACAGGATAATGGAGATTGGTATAAACAGAGGTCTGAGCGAGCTCCAAATGGGTGGGACTTGAACTCCAAGTGGGCTGTTCAAACTTCCTGGGACTGATACTGATACTATGAAATTGATTTATTTAATGTCTAAGTCTAAATTATTATGTTTTATTAATATAATAATTTTTATTCGAGGTTTGACGTAATCTCAACTGAAGCGATGAGAGGGCGGGACAGAGTAGCTCCTCCCCTTTAAAAAAAACCGCCAATAGCATTTTGTTTTATCACAGCTCTGCCAGTGAGAGTGGTTGAGCTCAAGCTCATCAAATGAAAAGCAAATTAGAAGAAGGGGGCGGGGCATGTCAGATACTACAGAGCATTTGATTGGGCAAGATTTGACGAGAAACTGAAGTATGAGGTGATGTGGAAAAAAAAAATGTTGATCCATTTAGGCTGAAGTGACAAACTACAAGCTTTACATGTTTATATCAGTTTTAAATCTTGTAAACGCAAAATTTTGTCAATGTTTTGTACCACACTAGCTTATAGATATTCCTTAAGACTGACATACTGATACTAACTTCTAAAAAACGTTATTTTAATTTCACTGGACCTTTAACATCTACACCAACCCTAAACCTATACCTTACTGTGTTTTATGAAAGCCTACACTTCAACCAACCCTAAGCCTACACTGTAACAATAGACCATTTCCATTGCACAAAGTGGGGAAAGGTTGTTTATATTATTGAAATGCTCTTCACATCGCGATGAAAACCCTCTTTTTCAAACTTCATTTTTAAGAGTGTATAAGGAAGGTCTATGAGAAGGTGACATATATACAGAACATGTATATTTTAGTAACGTGCATATTAATTTCTGGGAAAATGTAACTAAATGTGACTAAATGTAACTAAATTTATGGCCCATTAATACTGAGTGGTACGGTACGGTTCGGTACGCTTTTATGTCTGTTTCCACTGTCAGAAGGTACCAAAAAGAGAACCGTACCGTATCACTTTTTGGGTACCCTTTCCAAAGGGTACCAATCACAACAAAAGGGTACCAAGCACAACAAAAGGGTACCAAAAGGTGGAGCTAGACACGCAGCTGAAGGCTATTGGTTTACAGAGAAACGTCCCGTGCACAAGCCAGGAGAATGAAAACAAAGGAAGCACCATTTTTAAATACACAGCCGAGACATTACACTGTAATAATATAAATATAGTAACAAGCCATGGTCGACCCGAGCTCAAACAAACCATGTCGTCGTCTTGATGAACAGCCACAAAGCCAAGAAGAAGACCAGAATCTTCTGTGTGTCCTGTTGTTGTTCACAAGGCTGTCTAAAAGCGCGAGTGCTTTCACTTTCTCTAGAGAGCTCTATTTGCTGCCCTCGCCACACATCTATATTTGAAATAACGAACTTGAGCTCATAATGATAATCATAAACCTGTGTGTGATTTTTGAAGTGTGACATCCGTTCAGAAACGGACAAACGCGAGAGGGAAGCACGAAAAAACAAAGGAGAAGCCCGAAATGTTTCGCATTATCATTGATCTGCAGCTATAATCAAATCCTGTTCAAAGAAAGGTTAGTAATGAGCATTTATACATAAGTATGTATATAAAGCATTTGTTTAAGTGCTTCTCATACGATATGTGAACTTTAAGCGAGAATGATGTCGACTGCAACACCACGCCCACCAAAAGGCTACCATTGGTACCATTTGGCAGTGGAGACAACCCTGATAAAGGTGACCCGTACCAAACCGTACTGTACCATACTGTACCGCTCAGTGGAAACGAGGCTTTAGTTATTTCTTAAGGAAAGAAATGTGAAATATTTTATGTTGCTTTTTGCAGGTTTTTTTAAGAGCAAGATTAAAATGGTAATTTGTAACTTTTTTACCCAATACTGTTTAACACACACAATATTTAGAATCAGAATCAGAAAGAGCTTTATTGCCAGGTATGTTCACACATACGAGGAATTTGTTTTGGTGACAGAGCTTCTACAGTGCAACAGAATTACAGAGACAAAAAACAGATAATAAATATATTTTAAAAATAAAAGTAATAGTGAATGCAAATATACAAATTGACAAGTGTATGTACAGGTATATTACTATATACAACGTTATATGGCAGCTGTTATGTGCAAATTGGCATGTAAAGTATGTTGTTAAATAAGTGTTTATGTGTATAAAAAGTGTATAGCAAGTAGTGATGTTTGTTTCATAATTACTATCATCATTATTAGATGTATAATCCGCTGGACGAGCTGTGCTTCACATGACTCTGTGGCACATGGCAACCTGAAGCGGCATTGAGCACCGCTTACGGTTTCAGATGCTGATGGTTTTCTTGCTACTTCACTCACCGTCTGTTGCTGCTGGCAGGAGCTGTACTGGTTTGCTCATCAAAATCTTGAGTAGACGGTTCATTTTCAAAACTGCAATACCTGCTCAGTGAGCCCCTGCTGGTGGTGGATTTTATGAATCTAATAAATGAGAAATGGGTATAGTGTCAAAAATATAGATGAGCAGACGACATTAACACTCTACTTAAATCTATTACAGAGATTTTCCAAGAATTTGCTTTAAAAACATATATGAGGACAGGCATGGCAATGAATAATGTATTCAATCTGACACTATACAGAAATAAATAACCATACAGAAACAAAAAAGATACAGAAATATCTATCATTGCAAGTGTTAATCTGAAAAAGAGTGACACAAATGACCCTGGTGAAAATCCTGCTGTCCTGTTCAATTAATTGTTTTCAGTCATGTGACCTGTGTGGTTCGATCCCCGGCTGGGCCAGTTAGCATTTCTGTGTGGAGTTTGCATGTTCTCCCCGTGTTGGCGTGGGTTTCCTCCGGGTGCTCTGGTTTCCCCCACAGTCCAAACACATGGGCTATAGGTGAATTGAATAAACTAAATTGGCCGTAGTGAATGAGTGTGCATGGGTGTTTCCCAATACTGGATTGCTGGAATAGTTGGTGGTTCATTCCACTGTGGTAACCTCTGAAATAGAGCCTAAGCCGAAGGAAAATTAATGAATGAATGACCTGTGTGGAGACCTAGCGGGCAAAAACTATTGGTCGTAATGGGAGCTATACTGGGATCTCCATAGAAACACAGCACAGACCAGGCATATTTCCATCTGCTTTTTCTGACTACTATGAATATTTGGATCACATATCAACAGAATAAAACCGAGATATGACAAACTGTCAATTGCGATCCATATTCTGCACCTGCAGCCGTTTTTCAGTGATTTAAAACCATCATGTCCCTGTCAGAGCTACAATTGAAGATGTTTACATTTATCTTGTGGATATTCCTCAGCGATTTAGTCAGTAGCTATGTTTCCATCCAAAAATGCTAATTAAATGTATGCGCAAAACTGAAATATCGCATAAAAGACAAGCGAATAAAGCAGCGTTTCCATCCAATGAGTCAAAGAGAACAAAATCATCACTTCCTGATAAACTGGCGCCAAATATCAACAGTAAAAACAGAATTTGCTGCTGTAGGAGAAGCTGCGTGAATCTTTTCTTTAATTAATAAATTACATCCGCCTCAGAAGACAGTATGCTGACACACAATGAGTATGTGGTGGCGTTTGAAGGCGTGAGACATGGAGCATAGACACTCTTGACAGTTCTGGAGGTAATTGATAATATAATAACACTAATACTGAGATGGTTATGGTGTTTTAGAATGGCCAAAACAACATTTCAGATGTTTTACAATGTGCTCAACCTGCTGGTTTGTCCATTCACACACATTTTTACCATCACATGATCTCTTATAACAAAATCACATGACCTTTTTAATGCGCATACTGGAAGTTCAGTAAAAGTGTTTCCATCGTAGTTTATGCGCATCTTTTCTTATCGAATAAAATGTTTATCCTACTCAGTTATGCGGATACGTTTTTTATGCACATCTTGGCGTTTCATCAACCGATTTTTTATGCGCAATGCACATAAGAATAGGTGGATGGAAACACAGCTAGTGGTGTTGGTGTTATTGCACGTGAATTGCAGGGAACGTGCGAGCCAGTTTACACAATTTAGCGTGAGTTTTATTTTTGATGTTGATTTCTTTTGCATAGATTAATATTTGCTGGTAGGGAAAATCTATTTGTATTTGTACATCATCACTGGTGAAGGGCTTCTACTCACAAAAAAAGAAATGCCCTGCATGAACATATAGTCTAATAAAGCAAGCGGTTTTCCTGATGAATCTTATATTCAGAAGGATTTGTGTATGAGAGGTTACAAATGTGACCCTGGACAACAAAACCAGTCATGATTTAATGAATGAATAAGCTTTTCCAGTCAGGACAGGACAATATTTGTCTGAAATACACCATTGAAAATTTAAATACAGTTGAACTTTTTTCTCAGCAATGCACATGAACAATCAAAAAGAGAGTTTTTATATATATTTGGCAGGAAATTTACTAAATATATTAATGAAACATTATTTTTGCTCAATATTATAATAATTTTGAGCAAAAAAGTCAATCATTTTGACCAATGCAATGTATTTTTAACTATTGGCAAAATATTCCTGTGCAACAAAGGAAAGTTTTGTGGTCCAGGGTCACAAATAGGTGTTCAAATTAATTTAAAACAATTACCATGAACAAGAAAATAAAAGATCAAGTTCTGCTCACTTTAACCTCATAATATCCTATAACTTTTAGGTTTTATGTGGTCCATTTGGGAAATGCACATTTATTTTAAAGAGGACCTATTATGCCCCTTTTTACAATATGTGAAATATTGCTTAATAGGTCCCCTTTAAATTACTCAAGACCTGAAACCACTAATACTGAACTCGAGCCATGTCTGACCTAGTGGAACAAAGTGGACCTGTGAAGATCTCTACAGTACACTAAAGCATATGTAATGATAGAACTTGATAAAATGGTTTCAGATAACATGATATTTTGGTGTGAATTAAATAATGCATAGGCCTGTCTCAGTGAGTCTTGAAATGTTAAAGTTTTTTGTTACTTCTATACAGTACATTTCCAGACATCTTATTCAACAGAACTGTGCAATGATTCTCTTTTAAATAGTTAATAATGATATTTAATCTCTTTCCCACACTGTATATAATATCAAATAAAAGTTTGTTCAAAACTGTCCTATGGTGTGACATTTCAATTATTCGCCAAAATCACTCTGGACCCCTCACACCCAGCCTCTTTGAACCTTTACCTTCTGGTCGACGCTACAGAGCACTGTGCACCAGAACAGCCCGACACAGAAACAGTTTCTTCCCTCAGGCAATCCATCTCATGAACACTTGAATGATAGTAATTATGGAACAAACATCACTACTTGCTATACACTTTTTATACACATAAACACTTATTTAACAACATATTTTACATGCTAATTTGCACATCACAGCTGCCATATAACGTTGTATATAGTAATATTCCTGTACATACACTTGTCAATTTGTATATTTGCATTCACTATTTACTTTTATTTTTAAAATATATTTATTATCTGTTTTTTGTCTCTGTAATTCTGTTGCACTGTAGAAGCTCTGTCACCAAAACAAATTCCTCGTATGTGTGAACATACCTGGCAATAAAGCTCTTTCTGATTCTGATTTAGTTTATTCAATTCACCTATAGCGCATGTGTTTGGACTGTGGGGGGAAACCGGAGCACCCGGAGGAAACCCACGCCAGCACGGGGAGAACATGCAAACTCCACACAGAAATGCCAACTGACCCAGCTGAGGCTTGAACCTGCGACCTTCTTGCTGTGAGGCGACAGCGCTACCCACTCTCACGCTCTTGGGGGATTTTTGGTCAGTCGGACACTCCTGGGAAGATTCTCCACTGGTCCATGTTTTGCCATTTGTATAATGGCTCTCACTGTGGTTCGCTGCAGTCCCAAAACTTTAGAAATAGCTTTATGGCCTTTTCAAGACTAAGATTTTCTATTAGGGTAGCACACCGGCGCCGCAAGTTGGTGGGTGTCCGCGGCGCCCAGCTACGACTCAGGACATTGTTCATATTTCTGCCGTGCCACAGAGCGCCATCTGAATAGTTTCATTTTAAATTACATGTGAATGTGCGTGTCCGTTGTGTGTTACTTCCAACTGTCATATGCGTGTCACATCGTGACGCTGAGCGGCACATCTGATGTACGACCCACTTTAGAGTTCACACAAACAAAAAAAGCCTTATGCATGTTCTGTGTGGAAAGAGTCACATTTATGACAACATCAAAATATGAGAGAGTTTATGTGCTTTGAGTGTGAAAAGACATTTAATATAATTGGCAACTTAAAACTACACCAGAGAATTCGCACTGGAGAGAAACCTTACACATGTTCTGAGTGTGGGAAGTATTTCACACGATCATTATTACGATTATATATGATTACATTTCTAAGCACATGAAGATTCACACTGGAGAGAAGACAAACAAATTTGATCAATTATACTATACGTATTTTAGGCTTTTGGAGCTGAAGGACCATCTTTGGTTTCATACAAAGGCGAAGCCACATTCATTTGTTATGTATGCAACAAGTTTAACATCATATTTCACTGTTAAATGTATGTTAAAGGGATAGTTTGCCAAAAAAAAGAACATTCACACACTATTTACTCACCATCAAGTGGTTGCAAACCTTTATGAGTTTCTTTCTTCGTGTCGTGGCCTGGTGGTTAGAGTGTTGGACTCGTGATCCGAAGGT
>CAIGQV010001319.1:1991226-2012412 GCA_903798115.1 Danio jaintianensis | reverse complement strand
CATACTTGGCCACACTACACTTCACTTCACTTCACTTCACTTTCTTCTGTTGAACACAAAAGAGGATATTTTAAAGAAAGCTGAAAGCATGTAATCAAAGGGGAAACAAATACTATGGAAGTCAATGGTTGCATGTTTTCAGCTTTCCTCAGTGAATAATATTAGATTATTGACTTTTGGGTGAACTACTCCTTTAATTAATTCCAATCATTTGTAAATAGGGTGCACGCTCTACCAAAATTTGCATAACGCCCACCTATAAATTATAGCTACACACTAACTACTATGTCAGTGCTTCAACATTCAGTGTGATCAGTTTAAGAACATTTTATGCAGCTTACATGGTAGCTGGTGCAGGTGTAACCTACGTTTCTTCCAACATTTGGTGGGTCTCAGACGAAACACCCAAGCTTCATACAAAGAATACACATTCATGTTCTTTCTGTGTCAAGAGTCTGCTTTTAATCGCTATGGAACAAGTTAATATTATGCCTCTTTTGCCAGCTTTTTAATGTTCATTCATTTATTTTCCTTCAGCTTAGTCCCTTATTAAGTAATATATTTGCTTTTTAATTTTGATACGTGCAGTTTTAACTTTGTAATGTCCAAGAAACAGTCTTTCAGCTCACACGCGATTGAGATTAAAATGGCTTTCTTGGCTGCATTACCGCATGTGGCGCGTTTTTGAAATCCGCCTTTGCAGCCGCGTCGCTGTGGTGACGTCAGCACTGACGCGTTCATTCAGCGTCGGGTCTTCTGAGCTGAGGAGGTGAGTTCACGTCTTAAAACACGTTATATTGTCTTGTAGAAAATATTCGGAAGAAAGAGAACATTTAAATAAAGTATTTAAGAACAGCATGTCATTAAAGCACATATTGAGTTTGTCTGGAACATTCAACAGTTAACGCAGTTATACAGTTTCTGAAAATAACACAGCTAGCAAATAGGATATAGTTTTATATATATATATCCATCCCTAAAGATCACATCTCAGTCCAGAAGGTGGCGGTAATGCACTCAGTTTGCAAGCTGCCAATAAAATACCACAGAAGAAGAAGAAGAAGAAGGAGAAGGAGTTCACGTCTTTCCTCGTGTTTACACAACGATCAAACAAAGCTTGTGAACGCATCAATCTACGATTAATTTCTGCACCGAGTACACCTCTATCTGTGTGTTCTGCTGAGCAAAACAGCACAGCAGGCAGCGAGTAGTTGTGTGAGGAAAATATGATCTGAGTATTTGTTTATCTCTGTAAGTATGGGGGTTTTTCCATGTTTGTGTTAGTAATATGGCAAAGTATGAGATGTAGAGGGAAATAATGGGAATAATGCTGCAGATATATGAAGTGTGATGCAAAAATCGTTAAATTAAGTGTTTGTGGGGCTCTTTATTTTCTAAAGGTGTGATTTCCCAGTTTATGTACATAGATGTGCAACTGCTAATAATCTTTATTGCTATGAACACTTATAAAAAAACCAAAAATGTGTTTTAAAGTTAATTACAATAGTAATAAGTTAGCAAGCACTAGTATAAAATAAGCTGAATGGCCTGTTTAAGGAGTGTTTAGCTTGAGGCTCATCAGTAGGGCCAGACAGAATCTGCGGATATTTTTTGCTATTTCTGGGGAGAATTTTGGGAGTATCGTAACTAAAAACTTCATTCATTCATTTTCTTTTCGGCTTAGTCCCATTATTAATCTGGGGTCGCCACAGCGGAATGAACCGCCAACTTATCCAGCATATGTTTTACGCAGCCACAACCCATCTCTGGGAAACATCCATACACACGCATTCACACTCATACACTACTGACAATTTAGCTTACCCAATTCACCTATACCGCATGTCTTTGGATTTGTGGGGGAAACCGGAGCACCCGGAGGAAACCCACGCCAACACGGGGAGAACATGCAAACTCCACACAGAAATGCCAACTGACTCAGCCGAGGCTCGAACCAGCGACCTTCTTGCTGTGAGGCGAACGTGCTACCCACTGCGCCACCGTGAGGCCCCAACTAAAAACTTAATATATGAAATAAAATATATATATATCTTTTTAACTTTGATTTAATGTTTACAATGCAAATCCATCTAGATCCATTTATTTGGTAAACAAAGCAAGTCTGTAATATAATATCTCTACTAAAAGACAGAAGATATTACTTTACAAACTGTATTGTAAATACATCATGTGAACACTTTCATATTAGTCAATAATATTACTGAAGTTCAATTAAAAACTGAATAAATATAAATTTACATAAATAAATAAACTCAATGTTGGGCTAAAGATCTGCGGATTTCTGCGCGTGCAGATTCCGTGTGGACCTACTCATCAGTTTGATCAAAGCAGCTGAAATCAAATTCATATCATGTCAGTAGATTGAGGTAAACTTGGTTTTATATTCACATGTTTGAACAGTGACAACTTGTGACTAGGCATGGGCTGGTATAGACCATTTTGAGGGATGTAAACAAAAACAATGGTCCCAACATATTTCCTGTTTTACAGTTGTAATTTCTAGAGAATCCAAAAAGAGCCACATATTGATAAATAATCTTATGATAGCTGTTTTATCATGAAGTTATGGTTGACTTGGCCTCTTGTTACAGTTATGAAATAGATTGATAACAAGCAGGAAATGTTCATGGGCCGATGACATCACCACATTGAAATGGTCTATAAGATTCTGACGGTATGATAACCTTGGATAAAAATTTCACGTTTTCGCGGTTTTCGGTTTTCGCGATTGTGATTACTGCTCTAAAATATATTCTTTTTAAATGTCTGGGTAAAAAATAAAAACTTTTTCCCCTTTGAACACAATATATTTTATTTTGAGAAACATTTAAAATATTTTGGAGCAGTAAACATGTCAGGCTAAATGAATTATTGACTTCTGCGGTCTTCATTTGTTTCAAAAACAGATTTTTGTACAATTTAAAACGGCATCTTTGGAGATCTTTTCTGCTGGAGATACTGTTGTCCTAAAAAACGTAAATAAAAAAACCAAATAAAAAATCGTACACATACCTTAGGAACGGTATTGCAGTAAATTTTGACGGTTTTAAAACCTTGACTTTTCCAAACCATGGTATACCTTGAAAACGGTTATCGTCCCATCTGTACTTGTGACACCCTCCCAATCATGTTTACCATGCTACTTTGAATATTCGGTCTGAAATCACTTGTAAGTATGACTTTAAAACAACGTTAGCACTATTATTTGACTGTGAACAATGTTGTACTTTGATAGTCATTGGCTGCTAATATGAATTCCCCATTTAGAGTCTGCCAAGAATACTTTTCTGAAATTATACTATTAAAGAGAAAGAATCTGTCAATATAAAACTAACTTTAACCCAACTGTCAGTAGTTGCAGTTTTTATCTCATTCATTATTCTGAGAGGTCGTGCACAAAAGAATGATATTTCTTTCTCTGGATTTTAGGCTTGACTCAGTTGCATGAAAGCAGGCTAAATTAAGCTAAAATAAGTTACTCATTCATTTATTCATTCATTTTCTTTTCGGCTTAGTCCCTTTATTAATCAGGGGTTGCCACAGTAGAATGAACCGCCAACTTATCCAGCATATGTTTTACACAGCGGATGCCCTTCCAGCTGCAACCCAACACCAGGAAGCACCCATACACTCCCATTCACTACAGCCAATTTAGCTTACCCAATTCCCCTATATCGCATGTCTTTGGACTTGTGGGGGAAACCGGAGGAAACCCACACGAACACGGGGAGAACATGCAAAGTCCACACAGAAATGCCAACTGACCCAGCCTGGGCTGGAACCAGCGACCTTCTTGCTGTGAGGCGATCGTGCTACCCACTGCGCCACCGTGCTGTCCTAAAATAAGTTACTTCACCGGTTTATTTTTTGCTGCTTACAACCATGCTGAGATTAATCCCAGTGATTTATTACATGTGTTTTACAGTTTTTGCCATTTACATGTATTTTCCAAGCATTAGAATTAAGAAGTATGCATGTTCAATTGTATTAGCAGTAATTTTATATAAGATTAGGTAAGATTTAGATAAGAGCGATTTAATAAAAGAGGAATAATAAAAAAAAAGTTGATTTAAATGTTTGTAAAGTACATAATCGCATATTGCATTACCGCCTACAAGATATAACCTCATAATATGATTTATTTAATCTAAATTAAACCGATTTCTGTTTATTCTTTTGAAGCTCTGCCACCTTCAGTGAAAGACAAAGACGGTTTATTGAAGGACAGTGAGAAGATGAGTGATCCAGAACCCTGCCGAATTAAACAGGAAGACACTGAAGAAGAAATAGGTTTGTGTTTATTCATTTTTCTTCAATAATGAGGATGAAAAACAATAAGGTTGTTAATATTAATCACTTCATCAGTTTTAGTTCTTTTTCATATTACCATTTATTTTACATTAAAGGTGCTATAGAGTAAAAAATATGGATATACTTGGGCGTAGCTGAATAAAAATAATAGTTCAGTACATGGAAATGGCCATACCGTGAGCCTTAAACACCATTGTTTCCTCGTTCTCATGTAAATCCTGCAAGTGTAAAAACCTGGTAAAAAAAATGGCTGTATCAGAACAAAATACAGACTGTTACCTTGCACACTGGACTATTAATTAGCACGCCCTACTTTAGGTCACGTTTTACTTCAAATGGACCTGCGCGAGCCATCAGATGTTTGGCAGCCAAAACAGACTGTTACCTTATTTTTAGGTTTATCTAAGCTTATATTACGCTTACTATATATGTGGGACACTTATTTCAAAAACGGTACGCAGGGAGATAAATATAAAAAAAGCTAAAGAATATAGGCTAGCTGCACCAAGTCTCTACAGATTGTTAATTATGGTTTATCGTCACGTCATTATGAACTCGCTGTGTTGGCGCTGCCTTGTTCAAACTCAATGATCTACACTGCCTAATTGATGCACAATATAATGTGGGTCTCATCCCAGACAAGAATCACTTCATTACATCACAAATATGAACATTTACTTAAACAGTTTTTTCTCTGTGGGTTTTCAGTGCTGAGCTGCTGTTCCTCATGGCACTTACATTTAAATGCCTTTCCATATCGTTTTGCTTGAACAACTGAATAAATGCTTAGTCAAGTGTATTTATATAGCGCTTTTCACAATGTAGATTGTGTCAAAGCAGCTTAACATAGTTCTAGTGAAGTCCAGATTTCAGAGTTGAAGTTCAGTGTAGTTTAGTTCAGTGTGGTCTAAATTTCACTGCTGAAAGTTCAAACACCGTAGAGCAAATCCACCGAAGCACAGCTCCACAAGTCCCGATCCGAGCAAGCCAGTGGCGACAGTGGTGAGGAAAAAAAAAAAAAAACCTCGAGAGAAACTAGGCTCTGTTAGGCACGACCATTATTCATCTGGCCAAACTTCCTGTTCAGAGCTGCAGTCTAGGCGCTGGAGGCTGAAGAAGCTGGACGTCCATCGTGGAGAAGCTGCAGGTGTGAGTAGGGCACCAGCAGGCGGTCAGGTTGGCCCGCAGGATCAATGTGGGGACTCGTTTATCACGGTGGTCATTCAGGAATCAGTCTCATGTACTCCATTTCTCCATGATGACCACAGCATCAGCTCGGAATACGACCTGGTCCAGGATTATGGATACCTTGGTATCATCTCTTCACAGGTCTTGGATCGCATCAATGGCGCTGCATAGTCTCTAGGGACCTCGGAATGAGTATCCCCAGGTGGAAATAGAGAATAAAGAAAATAATTGGCGTAGCTGCTGTTCATAGTGTATTTAAACGAGACGCAAAAATGGAGTGTTATAAATGAAAATAGCAGTTAAATAAACAAACATAGAAACAAACATGTAAAGCATATGAGAGTTTCTAACACAATGTCTGGTGTATTGAGGAGTGTGTCCTACAGATGATGTCGAGTCAGCTCACCTGCGTGGAGCACATTCATGCATCATACTGTTATGTGATGCATTGAGTGTATGCTTTACTAAAAAGATAGGTCTTTAATCTAGTTTTGAACTGAGAGAGTGTGTCTGAGCCTCGGACATTATCAGGAAGGCTATTCCAGAGTTTAGGAGCCATAAATGAGAAGGCTCGACCTCCTTTACTCGACTTTGCTATTCTAGGTACTACCAGAAGCCCTGAGTTTTGAGATCTTAAAGAGTGGGTTGGATTGTAGCGAGACAGAAGGTTGGTTAGATAAACAGGAGCTAGATTATTTAAAGCTTTATAGGTAAGAAGCAATATTTTATAATCAATACGGAACTTAACTGGCAGCCAGTGTAAGGAGGATAAAATTGGGGTGATATGATCATATTTTCTAGACCTGGTAAGAACTCTGGCAGCTGCATTTTGTACTAGCTGAAGTTTATTAATAGAGGATGCTGGGCAACCAGCGAACAGAGCATTACAGTAATCCAGCCTAGAAGTCATGAAAGCATGAACTAGCTTTTTTGCATCTGAGATGGATAGCATACTTCGTAACTTAGCGATATTTCTCAGATGAAATAAGGCTTAGGTCTTAGGTCTATTTAACTGACTGGATTCTGATTATATTATACTGTTGCTGTTAAAGAAACCTCATGAAATTGAAGACAAGTCAACCATTTCACAGGCAGTTTTAGAGCCCATTGTTAACATTATTAATATTTTCACAACAGTCCTTCTGTCATAAAAGAGCATATTTTATTTGTTGTAAAATGGTTTAAAAGGGATGCCTATTGTTTCCCTTTTAAAGAGGTTATTTATTCTGTACAGTTTTATTTATATAATATTGAAAGGTGAATATTTGTAAGCTTTTTCATATTTATTTTCCTAATTAAAAGAATGTAAAGTTTTCATTGCATGATATCCCAAAGCTGTGGACATAATTTTAAAGACAAGTTATTTTGTATTTTATTTACATAAGTGATGTTATTTACTTCAGTCATTGTTTTAAAACAGGGTTCTCAAACTCAAATTGGCGGGGGGCCATTTTAGTGACTGGACAGTTCATAGGAGGGCCGTTTTAACATTCAAGCACAAGAAAAAAGTGACGTAATTGGTGCATCTTATGTAATGCTTGAATTATAAACATCATGTCTGTTGTCCTGTCACAAATCAGCAAGTTTGTGCTTCACACAACTGCTGAAATATACCTGTGGCTGTTTAAATTAGCATTTTGACATTTAAATAGTCATAATAATGATGATGATAATAATAATAATTATTATTATTATTATTCTGTCCCAACCAATTGTTGCTTTACCAAAAGTTTAACAGATAGTGTAAGAACAACAGAAACAGTTTGGTTAACTTTACTGACTTTACTGGCAATTGTTCTTCTTAGTATCTTTCTTTTTTGTAAAACTACAACAAAGAGGGGGAAAGTAAGTATACATTCACATTTACTTTAACATGTTCAATTCAACCAGCAGTAAAAATGTACAAAATTTTCATAGAAATCTCAATACGCATATGAGGAAAATCTATTAAATGAGACCATTTGAATCGAATATTAGCAAAATTAGCATATTTGTTACACCACCAGCATAACGTGTAAGCCATGAAAAAGTGTGTTCAACAAAATACAGGTGGTATAAAACTGATAATAATCAAATGACCCTTGAATGTTTACAAAAATAGAGCTTTTGTAAAAAAGAGAGTTTGAGACCCTTGTTTTAAAACAAGAAATTTGTTAATTCTTTTAATTTTATTGAACATTGTACACAATACCGGAATATAAGAGGTATATCGTGGCTTAGCGAAAACATACTGGGACATGAATTTTGGTCTATATATCGGCCAGCCTGACTGCTTGCAGTGTGTCAGTTATGCGTGCCAGAAAAGCGAGTGAATACACTGGCCAATTCATACATGCGGCTCATTTCTGTGAATTGGTGTGGTGTGTGTGGGTTCACATCTTAAGTTAACCATGCCGGAGTTTGTAAGAACCACCCTTTTCAGGAGAAACCCCTCGCTGCAGCCTGTAGCGCAGTGTTTGTGCACATGCGCATCTCTTGTCTTTACAGCATACTGTCCTGTAGTATTTTGATTTTATGAATAAATAGGTGTAGTTATATTCTTTACATCATCATGCATGCTCGAGTGGTTGACACTAGAAACGAAATGTATTTGTATTATTTATTAAGTTACACATTATAGTGTCTGTTATTAATGTCTACACCAGGGGTCACCAACCCTGTTCCTGGAGATCTACCTTTCTGCAGATTTCAGTTGCAACTCCGACCAAACACACCTGTCTGTAATTATCAAGTGCTGCTTCAGGTCCTAATTAATTGGTTCAGGTGTTTGGTCAGGGTTGGAGCTGAATTCTGCAGGAAGGTAGCTCTCCAGGAACAGGGAACTACACCTACCCCAACTCTAAACCCAACCATCACAGTTATTAACGCCTAAACCTACCCCAACCCTAAACCCAAGCATCACGGTTATTAACGTCTACCCCAACCCTAAATCCAACCATCACAGTTATGAACGTCTAAACCTACCCCAACCCTAAACCCAACCATCACAGTTATTAACGTCTAAACCTACCCCAACCCTAAACCCAACCATCACAGTTATTAACGTCTAAACCTACCCCAACCCTAAACCCAGCAATCACAGTAAACATGCAAGTTACAACATCCACTAATGGACATCAAATATGTTCTATGTCCCACGCCATTTGAATCAAACGTGATGTAAACTAATCTGAGGTGGTCTTCACTACCATTGATTTTTTTTCCACCCAAGAAGTAACATTTATAATGTTAAATGTTTCTGTATATCTAGTGAAATCCATGTTGAGAAAAGCCAACATTCATCATCGCTGCTCCATCTATCATAACTGGAGAAAACTGGACACTCACTGACTACAGTGAATCTGTAGAATCTAGATTTTCAGACATATTTACAGGAGCGAATTCCTTCATGGTGAGTGACAATTACTGTGATAATGGTACTGAACGCTGATTTGTTTACACTTTGCACACGCTTTGAAAGTTCCGGTTTCCAATTGTGAATGAGAAAACAGACTACTGCCTCCCATGGTGTGAAAAAGACACATCCTCCCACGCAGGCACAGAATGCGCACTTTTGTTTTAGTTGGCTTTTCTCCATTCGGTCTGTTCACTGGCAGCTTTTTTGGTCCAGATGTGAGCCAAAGCAAAGCAACAGCACAGTTGGGTTTCATTGGTGCTAGTTGTTTGGGATCGGCTTGGTGTGTACTGGCCTTTAGAACTGCACAAACGATTTGCTCAGCACTTGTTTGAACAGACAGTAACTGTTGACTTCCACAGCAGATATCTCTATCCGAAATATAGTTAAAACCGTAAAATACTTAAGCAGTGTAACAAGATCTAGTTTAAGGCAGTTGATTCGTAAATGTACAGTGAAGAAAGAAAAAGAAGAGTTTAAGAGAGTGAGATGATATAAGAACCTGAAATTTGTGAAACCAAACCAGGTGAACCAACAATAATCAATTCAACACTTACTGTTTCTTAGACAGGGTTACCTATCATATATCAGATTATTTGCACCAGTTCAGTAATGAATCTGAGGTATACTTGCGTTCCTGCAATGCTGTGATGTGTGGAATCCCTCTGTCGAGCTGGGTTCCCACGTGAGTTCATTTCGGCAGTCCGAAACTGCTCACCAAAGCGGACTTTTTGATGGAGTTCTTATTGGCTCCTAAACACCTTTGAGTTGCCATTGGTCCGTGACAATTATGCAATTGGTGGGTCTGTTCTGAACTCCACTTTCTTTGACGTGCTTCATATTCATGGATTTCAGAGTGAGAGAGGAGAACATTTAGCACATTGACTCAAAGTTAGCATCATGAGTAATCTGGAGGGTCCAGTAGCAGGGCTCTTACAGATATACGATTGCTTGCAGAGAGATTATAGAGACTCAGAAGGGTCTCACACACTGGACGTGAAGCACAATTGCATCACACTAAGTCTGATAAATCTCTAAACATTGTTATATTCAGTATCTGTCCATGATAAATAGAAAGCAACTTGGCATGTTGCTGTAGAGCTTCTTGTGAGACAGGCTGGAGAAGGCCGTTTGCCTTACATGAAACTGTTGTTCTCATAGCCGCATTTATTGTAGGGTTTAGGAGCAGTTTGACACATTTACAACCACACCTACTGCAGCACGGGGGTGTTGGAGAGTTCAAAAACAGTATACTGTCACTCAGCCTTTTTAAACATCTTTTTGCCCTAAAACAAGTTATGAAATAGAACTGCATTTGAAGTATACCAGGGCCTTAAGTTAACCAAACCCTTGATAGAAAGAAAAAAAAGAAAAGGAGAAGGGGAAGTTTGAGGCTGGTCTCATCCCATCTGTGTCTGAGCCTCTGTTCATGGTCCATCTGGTACCTGCATCAGCAGAATGGCTGGGCTGGACCTAAGGAAGAAATTGAGCTGTGCTGAACTGGTGAAACATTTGAATGGAGCTACTGGGCAACTCAAGAGTTTGAGGTGGTGGGTTTTTAATCCATCTGGTATTTACAGCCACTAGTAGAGCTTGATCAATGAGATATTGTCCTTGGATAGGTGTGACTATCACATGTTAGCAGATGCAACTCTTGTCTTACTCATTCACATGAGTCATGGCACTTAACAGTATAGTTTTAAGCACACATTTATAATGTGAATACGATAGATTTGACAGGTTTGATTAAAAGCATAATTTAAAAAAATGAAAAGAAAGGGTTTCATTCATTCATTTCAATTAGGTTACATAATGGTAGATTTGTGACCTCACCTGGAGTTTAACGTCATTCATCCATGACACTTTCAGTATACCACCTTCTCACATACTTAACGGAAAACATAAACAAACTATTTGCCTTTGTGATAAAATCAGAAGAAATTTTTTTTTGACATGTCCCTGAGCAGCTTTGAAGTTGTCACTCTGATTGTGTCATCACATTCAGCGCTTCTATTTGGTTCTTGGTTTGACGCTCGTTGCAGCTGAATCACACTGCAGGAAAGAAAGTCTTAAGTCTTCTGAATATGCCAGAACTTTATCAGAGGGAAAGTCTGATCGCAATGGCAACTTGTCGGTGAACATGTTAAACCAGCAATCAAAGACCACAGATTTTAGCCTAGGATTTCAGGAATCTTTTAGGATTTCTCAAATTTGTCTCAGACTACCACATCATGGCAGAAAACCAGATCATGGGTTTAGAGTTTATACATTTTTGAGAGGATTTTGGTTCTTTGTCTTGAACCAGTCTGTGTCAATTCTCTGTCATGTATAAGGAAATAAATTAAACCCCCATTTCCTGAGATTGAACATATGCTTGTTGTAAGAAGAGATCTCGTGGTCATGTCTTGGAGTTTATTAGGAAGTCCAGTGACACTTAAATTATGATCAGAGTTTGTGGCTATAGTACAGGGGTGCACGATTCTGTTCTTGGAGATCTAGCTTCCTGCAGAGTACAGCTGCAACCTTGATCAAACACGCCTGTCTTAAATTACCAAGTGCTCCTTCAGGTCCTACTTAGTTGTTTAGTTGTGCTTGATCAGGGTTCAAGCTTTGTTGGAAACAAGATCTCCAGGAACAGGATTGGGCACTCCTGCTCTAGTACAATAGCCATTTGTGTGCACGTTGGTGATGACGAACCACAAGGCAGATTTGGTGGCCTCAGGTCATCCACTTCCTTTTTTTGCACGAAATGTAAGGCGCTCTGCTGATTTTCTTGATCAAAGTGGCCCTTGATCAAGGTGATTCTGATATCAGGTGTCGACTCATTTATTGGTGTCTGCATCGTTAACTCCCTACTCCTCATAAAATGTAATTTATTTACTTAATTTTCAGATCTGATGGTGAAGGAGGAAAGTGAAGTACTGAGTGCAGATGAGGAGAAACATCATGTCAAAAGTGAAATCAAAACTCACATAAAGATGGAACATAGTTTTTTAACTAAACGAACAGCCTGCACTCAGTGTGGAAAGAGTTTCAGCCACAAATACGATCTCAAGCCTCACATGAGGATCCACACTGGAGAGAAACCATTCACATGTACTCACTGTGAGAAGAGTTTCAGACAATCATCATCCCTCAATCGACACATGATGATTCACACTGGAGAGAAACCACACAAATGTGATCAATGCAGCAAAACATTTTTGGTTTCTTCAGACTTGAAGAAACATCTTAGAGTTCATACAAACGAGAAACCTTATTCATGTTCTGTGTGTGGAAAGAGTTTTTCACAACAGTCAAGCTTAGGAATACATCAGAAGATCCACACTGGTGTGAGAGAGTATATGTGCCTTGAGTGTGAGAGGTCTTTTATTACAGCTGGAAACTTGAAACGACACCAGATGATTCACACTGGAGAGAAACCTTACATGTGTTCACACTGCAACAAGAGATTTAGTCAGTTAGATGATCTGAAAAGACATGAGAGGATTCACACTGGTGAAAGACCGTTCACATGTATTGAGTGTGGAAAGAGCTTCAGACAATCATCATCCTTCAATCGACACACAATGTTCCACTCGGGAGAGAAAACACACAAATGTGAACAATGCGGCGAAACCTTTTTAAGGCCTTCAGATCTGAAGGACCATCTTAGAGTTCATACAAAGTAGAAGTTTCAGTTATGTTCTCATTGTATACACTTCAATGAAATTTACCTTCCTATAAACGGGAACTTCTTTTATATGTTGTTTTTTGTAAATGAATTGTGCACACTTAATCACAATTAGCATAATGCCACCTATAAACTACCAAATCAGTGAAATATGCATTGATTTGACTACAGTATGCTTCAAATATATTCAGTAAGTGTCAGCTTACAGAGCTTCTCAGGCTCTCTTCTATAAATGTCCAGCTTGTAAATCTCCAGCTTGTAAATTGTATTAATGGGTGGCATATGCCAATTTGAGTAGAAACGTCCGAGCTTGTAGACACCTTAATAGCATTATTTCAAGGATTGGGTATTGTTTTTTTGTTTTGTTTTTATTTTATACCAGTGCCAAATCAATACATTTTAAAATAGTACTGGTGCATGAACCAACCATTTTTAAAAAGCCACAAAAATCTGTTCGCTGTACTATCAAAATTTTTCTGTTTCCATTCCTGCACTCAAGCAGGAGCGTCGCAAGTGGGGGGAAAAGAGTGACAGAGTGCATCATATGGCCCTGGCATATAACTGATTATTACTCTGATTATTCAGCAACGAATCAGAGCACAAGTGTGATGTAGCAAGTAAACAATTCATGTCAAAAAGGATCGCAGTGGCTGGCTGTAATTTTGCAACACTTTTCAAATATTTGCAAACAATAGGGATCATTAGATTATCAGACATATTTGCACGAGAGAATCCCTCTGTTGTGAGTAACAATCACTGTTGTAATTGTACTAAACTCTGCTTTGTTTACGCTTTGCTCGCATGCGTCGGAAGTTCGGTTTCCCTTTGCAGAGCAAGAAAACAGATACTGCCCTCTGAGGGGTGGAAAGACACGTCATCTTGAGCAGGTGCAGAACGTGGCTCTGCTTTTTTTTTTTTCATCTTTATTTCTATAGCTGTAGTGTAGATTGTGTCAAAGCAGCTTAACATAGAAGTTCTAGTAAATTGGAACTGCGTCAATCTAGTTTTCAGAGTTGAAGTTCAGTTCAGTGTGGTTTAATTACTGCTGAAAGCCAAAACACTGAAGAGCAAATCCATTGATGCTCAGCTCCACAAGTCCCAAACCAAGCAAGCCAGTGGCGAGGAACAAATTTCACCAATTGATGAAAGTAAGGAAAAACAACTAGGGAGAAACCAGGCTCAGTTGGGCACGACTGTTTCTCCTCTGGCCAAACTTCTTGTGCAGAGCTGCAGTCTAGGCGGCGGATCCCTTTTGTTTTCACCTGTAGCTTTTTGGTCCAAACACAATCCCAACTGTGTTGTCGCCTCACATTGGTTTTGTTGGTGCTAGATGTTTGGCAAAGGCTTTGTGTCTCAGCCATTAGAACAAAGAAAGATAATTTAAGGTTTTGACTGTTCTTCACCAAAGAACATCATCATAAGGTTTTATTGTTGTAGTTTTCTGTAATTTTGCCTCGTTATATATTTTATGTAATTTTGCTAAATATCAAAACAAAGCTTGTTGTCTTAGTATAATGTTACATTTTCATATGAATATTCATTGGCTGTAATTCTGTAAGTTTTTGAAGACGTCTATTAAGTTATTCAACATGTACAAATTGTGCCTGTTCAAGAAAGATAAGCTTTTCACTTTCAGTGATGCATGATATACAATTTGTTTTATTTAATTTGCTTCAAGTTGTTAAAAAAATCTATTGTTCTTACAATGTTAACTTTTGTTTACTTCAGGAAAAGATAATTCCATATGGTTAAATCTGTATTCAGCTTGCTTGAAATTGGTGCATTGTTAATGTTTAAGTACCCAATAAACAGAATTTCACCTCACACGTGATTGAGTAATGTGGCTTTTTGTCTACATTCGCAATTGTTTTGGCTTATCTTCAGTATTTTCATTTGGGGCACTTTTAATAAATTTGCCATTGCACCCGCCTCACCTTGATGTTGTCAACAATGATGTGTTAATTCAGTGTCAAGTCTTCTGAGATTATTGCTAGAAGGGATTCAGCTGCGGCCGAAAGTTTACGAAAACTATATTATTTAATAAATTACCCATTGTATTATATTAACATCTACCCTCACAGTAATGTAAAAACTGTAATTATATAAATTATTATTCATATTATTCATTAAATTACTCATTAAATTGTATTATATTAGCGTCTACCCCAACCCTAAACCCAACTCTCACAATTAATGTTGAAGAATTATGATATATAGATGTGCACATATCCACAGCTTGATACCTTCTAGACTTTACCGCCATCTGACTTTAGTCATACACACTTTTTCTTGTGTTTACACAACTATAAAACTTTTTTAAAAAAAGTAAATAAATGTAAGTTTATTAAAGCAGCAATCTACAAGGTTATTTCTGCATTAAGTACAGCAGGCAGCGAGTAGTTCTGTGAGAAAAATGAGGGAATTTGTGATTATGTTAGTGAGTATGAATTTTCCATGTTTATATCGGAAGGTATGATCTGTGAAGGGAAATAATAAGAATCAACTGCATCATATATATGAATTTTGATATAGAAAACATTAAGGTGATGTTTTGTGGTGCTCTTTATTGGTTTTGGCTTCTTTTTTTTTTTTTCTTCCCCAGTTTCTGTACATGGATGTGCTACTGCAAACAACCTAATTACTTTGTTGGCAGTATCAATACTTGACATTTAAACTAGATATCTATATAAATGCATAAATATATATTTTAAATTAATTACACTAGTGAGTAGTCCATCCTGCAAACACTCAGTATAAAATAAGATGATCTGCTTCTGGTCCAGAATGGTTTGTTTAATGAGTGTTCATCAATATTATCAATGAGTACGTTTGCAAGGACACTAATAATCCAAATTTTATATGATTAAGACAATACTCTGATTAAGAGTATACCATGTAAACAGTAATCGAACTATACAGAAATCGGATTAAGACATGTGGAGTATGCCTATTTTAGTCACATTATTGAAGTGCAGTACAGACATGTAAACACCACAATTAAACTATTACCATCGAGTAGGATTTTTGCCACATTTAGTGGCAAGATATTCCATAAACGCACGGCTGTTTGACAATATTCTCTGCACCTACCGAGTCAGTAAAGGACCACAGACACCTGCATCGCAAAATCCAGAGGTCTTTCCATTTGACGTGTGGTATCAAATTCCGTTAAAACAACTCTTCCACCAGTCCTTGCTTCATACTCGCATCCAATACCTCAGTTTGTCGCGGGGGCCATGCATGAAATGTTCCTGAATGAAAGTGAAACTGCCAAACTGTAGTTAAAGTCGAAAATTTAAAATGAAACACCCAAAATTACATGAAACGCTGGAGGAAATGAGATGGCATGGTGATGCAACGACGTTAATCGAACTATGTGCTATAATATGTACAACGGTAAATGTAAAATTGTCTTATTCCGATTAAGGCAAATAATCAGATTACTGATGTCCATGTAAACATTGTCATTGGCAATAGTTCCTTATTTTACCTCATTCATTACACTGACGTCTTTAGATCTACAAATTGCCACATTAAGTTAATTTTAATCGGCTTACTTGAGCAAATTACACAATCACATATTGTTTCAGTGTAGACTTCACATTATTGCATCAATCAGTGTAAATTAAACCGGTTTCTCTGTTTATTCTCTTGAAGCTCTGCCACCATCAGTGAAAGACGAAGACGGTTTATTGAAGGACAGTGAGAACATAAGTGATCCAGAACCCTGCCGAATTAAACAGGAAGAGACTGAAGAACAAATAGGTTTGTCTTTTATTCGTTACTTCTCAATAATGAGGATGAAGAGTATGCTTGTTAATCTTTAAGCAGTTTATCAGTTTTAGTACCTTTTCATGTTAGCTTTTGCTTTATTTTAAGTGTTGTGTCTACTTTTAAATAACTAATGAATTTAATGTTAATTTAATATGTACTAACTGTATATTTTGCTTTATAATGTGTTTAATTGTGGACGGTTATCAAGTGCAAAAGGTAAAGTTTTAGCAAAGGCAAGATTTACAAAGTTTTGACAAAAAATTGTACAGCAACCCAAAACTCCTACAGAAGGAAGAATAGAGAGAGGTTAGGTTTGGAGATATAGCAGATGTTATTACCAATAGAAATACCCTACAGTATTGTGAAATGTACATAAGTGTACAAACACACCCATACACAAAGCCTATTACTCACTACTATCAGGTTTTTTGTGTAAGATAATGGGAAATTCTCCCCTGGTACATGGGATGCGTGATGGGGTGCCATATAATGAAAATGTGGCTGTACCTAGGGATAGAACAATAATAAGAGTTCAGTACATGAAAATGGGCATACTTGAGCCTCGAACACCATTGTTTCCTCGTTCTCATGTAAATACCTGGAGTTTAAATTCCCGGTGAAAAAAATAGGCCAATCATAACAAAACACACTTACAATACAAACAAAATCATTAATATCCATGTACCAGGCTGCGTTGCATTGGCCAAGATGTTTCCTAGAGATTACAACAATGTTAATTCCCAGCGACTGTAGGGTTGCAACCATTTGACATCATCAAAATAAAAAGGTGGTCTCCATAGTTCAAACTATGTGGATTTTTTTTATAAATCTGTTGTTTTTCATTTTACGTTTCATAAATAAAGATAAATCGTTTACATTATGTTAAGACATACAAGTCTTGATACTCAGGGTTCCCTTTAAAACTTACAATAACTCCTGATTGATTCTGGGATCAGATGACCGATATAATGAGCCGCCAGACATGATAACGGCATTTTTTGATGAACACAACAGAAATATTTACCTCAAAGAATAAAGTTCTTGGATTATACTCTATTGTAGGGGTTGAACCGACTAGTTGACTTTAATGCTCTGCCATGACGCTTTTTGATTGACGTCGACTAGTCGCGCTGCCAGATCACGTGGTTTGACCTAAACTACATGGCAGCTTTACGCACAAAGGTGAATCACTGAATGAAACTGCCCTCGGATTATTTCAAGTAATTTTTAAAGTGTTATTTTTCATATGTCAGCATCAAAGATACACGTGAGCTTTATATCGTCAAACAGGTGTCAGCCAGTTAGGTCGCTTCTTGCAAATAACATAGATGATAGCCAATCACTTTTACGCAACCCTGAAAAAGTAATGTGATTGGCTGATGTCCTCTGCGAAGTTACTCTGTGAGTAACCTTTGTCTTTCATGTGTTATGTTGTAACGAAATAACCTCACATGAATTGTAAGATCTGTCGACGACGTATGCAATACTTCTGCACTAAAATATGTTATTGTTACATTATTACGAGAACATGCAGTGATCCATGTGTTGACTGCATTTATTTAGCAGTAAAAGTAGCCCGCGCTAATGTTGCATTATTAACTAAATGAAAGTGTTGACGGTGCATTTGTTTTGCACTAAAATTATCATTCATTCATTTTCTTTTCGGCTTAGTCCCTTTATTAATCTGGGGTCGCCACAGCGGAATGAACCGCCAACTTATCCAGCATATGTTTTACGCAGCGGATGCCCTTCCAGCTGCAGCCCATCACTGGGAAACATCCATACACACTCATTCACACACATACACTACGGACAATTTAGCTTACCCAATACCACATGTTTTTTGGACTTGTGGGGGAAACCGGAGCACCCGGAGGAAACCCATGCAAACATGGGGAGAACATGCAAACTCCACACAGAACTGCCACCTGACCCAGCTGGGGCTTGAACCAGCGACCTTCTTGCTGTGAGGCGATTGTGCTACCCACTGCGCCACCGTGTTGCCCTGCACTAAAAGGGATTGGTAATGTTGCATTGTTTTTGCAACGTGTTATGAGCTGTCAAACAGCGTGTGTATATATTTCCTGGAAATAAATCGCAAATTGTGGCAATAAATAAAAATGGCAAATAAACAGCAAACATTTACATCTTGTGTTTTATTGATGACATCACCAGTGACTAGACGACTCGACTTTGATAACATAAAAGTCGACTTCCAGAAATCTAAAGTCGTTCAACCCCTACTTTATTAAGGTTATATCAGTCTTGATTTTTCAGCGCTTTGGTACAATTGCTTTGTATTTGTGTGGTAACCTCTCCATGCCATGACTTGCGTGTTCCTCACTCATCGTCATGATATATGCACATTCTTTACTTTTTTTTTTGTCTTGAACTGAAACTAATACTTAGGTAAACTACCTAACAGCAAGTGCATCTAATAGACCCTTTTAACATTTCCGGGTTTCTCAGTAGCGAAAGGCGTCATAGTTGGGAAAACTTGCAT
This sequence comes from Danio jaintianensis, assembly GCA_903798115.1. Lineage (NCBI taxonomy): Eukaryota > Metazoa > Chordata > Actinopteri > Cypriniformes > Danionidae > Danio > Danio jaintianensis. Next base: position 1,993,548 of record CAIGQV010001319.1, on the reverse strand, counting down.
TGAATTGGAGAATATAACAAATAATTTTTTCAATCTTATTTGCTCAAATAATAAAAGAAAAACTCCACGATGATGATATAAAGACATTCAGAAAAAGGAAAGAATTTGTGTGAGGCCAACAAGGTGCAAACCAATTGGACTACTTACACAAATCAACCAAACACACAAATGCTCTCATTCATTATCATTTGACTGTTTGGTTATCATCTGCTGTTAAAATGAACAAGTCTAATAAAACTGGTAAAATATAATTTATTCATTTTCAGATCCGATGGTGGAGAAGGAGAGTGAGGTACTGAGTGAAGATGAGGAGAAACATCAGGTCAAAAGTGAAATCAAAACTCCCATAAAGACGGAACATAATTTTTTAATGAAAAGAACAGCCCTGAAAGGTTTCACCTGCTCTCAGTGTGCAAACAGTTTCAGCCACAAATATGATCTGAAGCTTCACATGAGGATCCACACTGGAGAGAAACCTTACAAGTGTTCACACTGCAACAAGAGATTCAATCGTTCAGGACACCTGAAAACACATGAGAGGATCCACACTGGAGAGAAACCTTACACATGTACTCCATGTGGAAAGAGTTTCAGACAATCATCACACCTAAATGAACACATGCTGATCCACAACGGAGAGAAAACACACGAATGCGATCAATGCGGCAAAACGTTTCCCATTTTTTCAGAGCTGAAGGTTCATCTTAAAGCTCATACAAATGAGAAGTCTTATTCATGTTCTGAGTGTGGAAAGAGTTTTATATGGCAGTCAAGTTTAAGAAAACATCAGAAGATCCACACTGGTGTGAGAGAGTATATGTGCTCTGAGTGTGAGAAGACTTTTATTACAGCTGGAGACTTAAAACAACACCAGAAAATTCACACTGGAGAGAAACCTTACATGTGTTCACACTGCAACAAGAGATTTAGTCATATAAAACCACTGAAAGTACATGAGAGGATCCACACTGGAGAAAAGCCATACACATGCACTCAGTGTGGAAAGAGTTTCAGACAATCATCACACCTAAATGAACACATGCTGATCCACAACGGAGAGAAAACACACAAATGTGATCAATGCGGCAAAACATTTTTGAGGCCTTCAGAGCTGAAGAAACATCTTAGGGTTCATACAAAGGAGAAACCGTATTCATGTTCTGTGTGTGAAAAGAGTTTTACGCAACAGTCACATTTAAGTCAACATCAGAAGATCCACACTGGTGTGAGAGAGTATATGTGCTTTGCGTGTGACAAGACTTATATTACAGCTGGAGACTTGAAAAAGCACCAGAGGATTCACACTGGAGAGAAACCGTTCGTGTGTTCAGACTGCAACAAATCATTTAGACATTCAGGACACCTGAAAACACATGAGAGGATCCACACTGGAGAGAAACCATACGCATGTAATCAGTGTGAGAAGACTTTCAGACGACCATCAAACCTCAATGAACACATGATGATCCACACTGGAGAGAAACCACACAAATGTGATCAGTGCTTCCAAACATTTTTGAGGCTTTCGGAGCTGAAGAAACATCTTAGAGTTCATACGAAGGAGAAGCCACAAGAAAGAGTTTTACACATCAATGAAATTTACCTTCCTGAAAACTTTACTCCGAATTCACAAACATCAGATTTCACAGTTAAATATGTTTACGACTTCCAGTAATTTATAAATACGGTGGGTGTACATGCTCAATCAGAATTAGAATAATCTCCGTCTATTAATTACAGCTACATAAGTATATGTCCAGCAATGCAGTGAGATTCATATATTAGTTTTAATATTATGTGAGTTTTTCAGGCTCTCTTTTTATAAATGTCCAGCTGGTGGCGCTTGAGATGCTATAGTGGCACAGCATTTTCCAGACGATTTGGAATCCATGACAGTAACGTAATACTAGTGTCTAATATTGAAGAAGATTACTGAATATAAAAATGTAGTAACCAGTAATAATAACTTCTCCTAATATGTGTTCAGTCATTGGTCTGTGTATTAGTCCTGCCCTGTCCTCCACTGATTAAACAGATGGGGAAAAAATGTGCATGCGTCAACTAAATATGATTATAATGAGATTTTGTAAATATTGCTATTAATCTTTACCTCTTCTAAACACAAAACGCTGATGTGATTAAGCTCATAATCGCAGCAAGCATAATCTTATTTACAAAGATGTAAACACCTAATTGTATTATTGCCACTCTGACCGAAGTGCGCATATGCTTGTGAGGGTGGCAGTACAGGAATATGTCTACCAGCTATACATTTACCATCTATTGGGCAACTTTAGTTCTGGAGGGCCACTGTCCTGCAGA
>CAIGQV010001319.1:1947767-1961226 GCA_903798115.1 Danio jaintianensis | reverse complement strand
TTTGTAGAAGAAAAATAGTTTAAGCAGTACTTGTAGCCTATAATGTTCACGCCAACATGAACACAATAGGTGATTGTCGTTTAAGAGACTGTGGACATCCATAAAATTAGCTTAATGGGGGAATTTACACATGTGATTTACACATCAGCATAATGAATGAGGTGAAAACAGCAACTATTGACATGAAATAAAGAGGATTCCAGCAGCCTCATTAAACAAGACAACAGCAGCTCACTTTATAACATGAAAATGAAAGACAACTGAGTTTCAGACGATATTTTAGACCCTTTAACACCCATTTACATTATACGGTGCATTTACATTTTTTCCCTCTACATTTTATATTGGGTGTCAAATATGTAAACATAAAAAACTCATACAAATAAACTACTGTAAGAAATGAAGTCTATCAATGGAGTATTTTATGACAAAATATTGAGTATTGTGTTCATGTTTTGTGTTTTACGTCAAAGGTAATGTCACGTTGTACTAAGCCTGAGTAATATTAACATGTGTGGGTAAAACTGTTGCGGAGATTGAATTGGTTTTGCTGCAAACGTTCCTGTGGCATTTTTCAGTAAAGATCTACTACATTTCCACCTGAGAACGATAATTGGCGGGAAGTACAACTTGATATACTGTCCGCCAATCATTTTCATCTGAAGACTTTGATTTTCATTTTCGCATTAGAATGCCATTTTCCCACAAGTATTAAATTCAATTCAATAAACTTTATTGTCTATCCCACAGGGGTTAGAAAATTGTCTTTAGACATAGGTTCACACACAACATTCATTCATTTTCTTTTCGGCTTTATCCCTTTATTAATCTGGGGTCGCCACAGCAGAAGGAACCGCCAACTTATGTTTTACAGAGCAGATGCCCTTCCAGCTGCAACCCATCACTGGGAAACATCCAAACATCCAAAAATGAATATAACCAGATATGGAAACATTTAACATATCAATATCACTTCCACCGTCCTTTAAATACACATCCCAATCAGTGACTTCAAAACATCCTTTTAGTTTTTTCAATCGAGTCAAAGTCCCATTCCTGAAAAACCTGGTTTGCACTTTCTCAGTCTTTATTTTTTGTCTAAACCTTGGCAGAAGAAGAACCACATTATGATCAGTTCATCTCAGAGGTGGCCATTGCTTAGAGATGTAAGCACCAGGTATATTTCCAAAGCACAAGTCCAAAGACATGTGGTATAGGTGAATTGGGTAAGCTAAATTGTCCGTAGTGTGTGTATGTGTGTGAATGAGTGCGTATTGATGCCCTTCCAGCTGCAACCCATCACTGGGAAATCTCTTGAAACAGTCAAATTCTAAAAGTCTGCAATCACAAACAGATGTTTCTTTCGACACCGGTTAAATTCCTCTACGGTCGGAGATAGTGTAACCTTAACCAAATCAAAATCCATATTCTTCAATAATACTACAGGATTTCCTCAACCGCCAAAGTTCAAAACAGCCAAACAAGCTTACCGTAAAACAATTCAACAATTCTTTTATAACAAAATAAGGCACAAAGGTGCAACAAGCGCCTAAACAAAGAAAAACTAATTTCAAAATTGCTTAATTCAGTGGACGAGCCCCCCAATTGTTACGTATGTCCCCATCTAGGGCCAGGGAAACACGCAACAAAAGAACATAAAGGGGAAATAATAAAAAAAGAATTAATATAGCCCAATAAAAAAAAATTAGAGGCCAATTATGATAATAGAAATTGATTTAACTAAATAAATTTAAAAAAAGGCAGGGCATCCAACAATCACCACCTTTCTCCTGTCCCAGCACTCCAACAATCACTCACACCAAATGCAATGTCCAAAAAAAGAAGTACATTTATTTAAAGATTATTCAATAATAAATGCCAAAGGTAATGGTATAAGCTTCAGTACTCAGGAGGGTATAATGCCAAAACAACAAACAAAAGACCTAACTGATTACGGAAGCAACTTTTTAAACTCTCAAAGTAAAATTCAAAAAGGAAAGAGAGATCTTAACTTGCTGCCTCTCTAGCCAAAAAACAGGAGAGAAAAAATGTAGCAAACAAAAACTGGCAACCACCTCGGTCCATGTATCAACCGTTCATTTCCTTGTAGTTAGCCTGGGTTCTAGCATCAGGGAAGTTTATGTAATATGCTTTTAATTCACAAATGGCCCTGCACACTCTGTGAATGACTTTACATACTGTTGGTTTACTGACACCACATAAATCCCCAGTTTCTCGATGAAAGGTGCTAACATGCCAAGAACCTTAAAGTTATGAGCACCTGGAGACAAACTGGAATAGGCTGTCCTCTTTGGGTCACAGATGAAAGCCTGGGTTCTAAGAGTGAAATTATCTCGACTGCATTTACTTTATACATGCGGAAACGATCTCGAAAACTTATTTCATCAAAACGTCGCAATGGGTCACTTCTGTCTGCAAGAACTTGCCTGATCATCATTGACATAGTCCAAATAATCCATGTGTCCTCCAAATGAAATTAATCTGAAGTTAAACCTGCCTCCTGGTAGGTTTAATTTAAGCCTCAATTTAGTCCTGAAGTTGCTCTAGTCTTCCTCCAGGAAATTAGCCTATTAAATTCTGGACTAGACCAAGTCTTAGACTTTTTAAAACCATGACAGAGAAAGCACATTTCTGTTAGTCTGATTTAAATGGCCATTTTAGTCTAGGACTAGGCTTAATCTTGGTCTGGGAAACCACCCCATAGACTCTTGCTCGTCCCACTTAAATCACAGTAATGCATATTTGGTTAACCCCATAGACACTGTGTCTGTTCCCTGTATTATTAGATCAAGAAGTAAATTTACTATGTATTCTAGAAAAAAATCTAATAAGAATCAAACCAGAAAAACTGCAAACAATTGAAAATGGACATTTTTTAAAGCTTGGTCTCCTAAACATCAGGTCACTAGCACCTAAAGCACTTATCATAAATGAAATAATAACAGACAACAATCTTAATGCACTCTGTCTCACTGAAACCTGGCTGAAACAAAATGACTCTATTAGTTTAAATGAAGCAACTCCTTCGGGATTCTCATATAAGCATGAGGCTCGTCAGACTGGTCATGGTGGTGGAGTTGCATCAATTTCATTGTAAGAAAGTTTGTTTGTTTTTTTCCTTAGAAATGGATTTGGAGACCTTGTCTAATGAGAATTCACACTCTGAGGCATAACTCTTTGACACTTTAGCAAGGTAAGCATTTATATGATATTGACCATCATTTGGTAAGCGTGGCTTAGCTGTTTCTGCTGCTAAGGCTTCTTGCTGACATCAAAACCGCAAGTTTGGCTGATGAAGCTTCAAGCTGGGCTTTCAGTTCTAGAACTTCACGCTTCTTTGATGTTTGCTTCTCTCTACCCAACTCAGCTTCTCTATCCGCTCTTTCTGCTTCTGCCTTTAGACTTGCAGTTGTAATTGAAAATGAACTTGCTCTGGACCAATAAAGACGTGCTCTGGACCAATAGAGACCTGAGGTATGCTGTCTTTAGGAGCCAATTCGATATCTTGAGGTTAAACAGCTTTAGATACTCCAGATAACCATTTAGAAACAGAAGAAAGAAGTGTTAAAGTCAGCCAATTTAGGTTTGAATCATTCTGACTCGTCTCGGCTAGCTTCCTCCTCTGCCAGCAATTCCTGATAATTTTCGTGTAAAGATGTAAAATCATCAAGTAAATAAACAAACTTGCTCAAGTTTGTTTTCACTTCTGCCACACATGAACCATCTTCCATTAGCTCAATCGTTATATTTCTTTATTTGATTAAATGGGCAAGCTAACCTTCTTGTGCATTTCTCAACTTACATATTAGGCCATTCTCATCTAAATCCACAACAGTGCTTGAGAGGTCATACTTGACTTTATCTTCACCATCAAATTCTTTAGCAGCGTTCTCCATATTTGCTTTTTACTTCAGCACATGGAATAGCCATCAATACTAAAAAAACTGACGTGAAGATCCACCAACAACCTACTCTGCTTACAGTAGACTTTAACAGCTTGCATGGATTCAAATTAGTCCTCCATTAGCAGACTTCCTTTACTAAAAGTTTCAATTTAGTTTAAGAAACGCATAAAGGAATACATACCATGCAGTTCAAACAAACACTTCATGTCATGTACTCGGTGATTTCAATCTTCTTCCAGTACAAACCCCAAACACATTTTCTGTCTGGTCTCCAGCTTGTGGAAAGAAGGTTTTCACTTGTGTAGTGGCTAAGCATCCACTCTGGTGGCCTTTCATGGCTGGCTTGACGCTCTCAATGCAAAAAATACAATGGCCACATGAACTTGCTCAATATTTAAGAATTTATTACAATGAAACGATTACATTTCTATTAAGTAAAGTAATGCAGATATTTAAAGTTGATTGAGTCAGCTTGTGGAGTCAGACCACGAAGTCAAAGACTGTCACTAACTACGTTTTCATCCACAATTTTTTATGTGCATTTTCAAAATCGATGCACATAACTGAGTAGGATAAACTTTTTATTCGATAAGAAAAGATGCGCATAATCTACGATGGAAACACTTTTACCGAACTTCCAGTATGCGCATTAAAAAGGTCATGTGATTTGGTTCTAAGAGATCATGTGATGGTAAAAATGTTTGTAAATGGACAAACCAGCAGGCTGAGCACATTGTAAAACATCTGAAATGTTGTTTTGGCCATTCTAAAACGCCTGAACCATCTCAGTATTAGTGTCATTATATTATTAATGACCTCCAGAACTGTCAAGAGCGTCTGAGCTCTGGATCTCATGGCTTCAAACGCCACCACGCGTTCATTGCGTGTCGGCATCGTCTTCTGAGGTGCAAGTAATTTCTATAATTAAGAAAAGATTCACGCAACTTCTACCACAGAAAATTCAGTTTTTACTTTTGATATTTGGTGCCAGTTTATCAGGGAGTGATGATTTTGTTCTCTTTGACTCGTTGGATGGAAATGCTGCTTTATTCGCACGTCTTTTATGCGATATTCCAGTTTTGCGAATAAATTTAATTCGCATTTTTGGATGGAAACATGACTGCTTTCTGTTTAGCCACACCTTCAGGTGACATCATAGGGCTTTTATCTCGGAAGCCTTGCATTTTCCATCTGAACCACAAGCATCAACTTAAACACAGAAATAACTAATTAAACAAATTAATTAATGCATTTCAAAGAGATATAAATCTTTTTTTTGTGTGTTTTTTTTTTTTTTTTATAGCTGAAACTTTACATACACACTCTAGGGCAGGCGTGCCGAAACTCGGTCTGTGTCATGCATAGTTTAGCTCCAACTACCTTCAGCAAACCTGTCTGGAAGTTTCTAGTATAGCTAGAAAAAGCTTGATTAGCTGGTTCAGGTGTGTTTAATTGGGGTTGGAACTAAAATATGCAGGACCCCTGCTCTAGGGACATCAGAGATTAATTTACATCTTGTGAAAAGGGTAATAATAGGTCCACTTTAAAATTACAAACAGAGAAAAAAAATCCTTAAAACAGCACTCTCAAGAAAAGTAAAACATTTACAGGTGTAGACAGACATTCTCTGTCACTGATAAGCACCAAAATGGAAATACAATGAAAAGATGGAAATACAAAAGTAGATGGAAATACAATGCAACCATGCAAAAAAAAAATCAGATTAAAATTGCTATCTTTGTGACTAGCTGTAATGAATTGTGGTCCATCAACATTTTAATTTCCAGCACACACTCTGAGAGCATTGTGGAGGTGACAGATTGGATTTGGTGCTCATATAAATGTGGGTATCATAAGCATAAACGTCATATGTCAGTCCATCTTTGCTGATGATTTGCCTTGAAGGAAGCATATAAATAGATTTTAAACAGTATGGGACTTAAGACACATCCCTGAGGAACACCATGACAGACCTGTCCAATTTTAGAGTCATTGTTTCCCAAGAAATTCAAAATTTTCTGAGACATGAAACACACTTTGCACATGAGAAAATATTTTGCTGCTTTAATGTCATGTGTTCACCTTTTCTCCACTGTGGATTTTCATGTGTCTCTTAAGCTTTAATAAATGTGTGAAACTCTTCAGACACTGATCACATGTGTACGGCTTCTCTCTAGTGTGAATCCTCTCATGTGTTTTCAGGCTTCCTGACTGACTGAATCCCTTGTTGCAGTGTGAACACTTGTAAGGTTTCTCTCCGGTGTGAATCCTCTCGTGTTTTTTCAGATTATCTAAATGACAAAACCTCTTATTACAGTGCGAACACTTATAAGGTTTTTCTCCAGTGTGAATCATTTGATGTGTTTTCAGGGTTCCTAACTGACTGAAGCTCTTGTCGCAGTGTGAACACTTGTAAGGTTTCTCTCCAGTGTGAATTCTCTCATGTATTTTCAGGGTTCCTGACTGACAGAATGCCTTGTCGCAGTGTGAACACTTGTAAGGTTTCTCTCCAGTGTGAGTCCTCTGATGCAGTTTCAGTTCTACAGCTGTAATAAAAGTCTTGTCACACTCAAAGCACATATGCTCTTTCGCACCAGTGTGAGTCTTCTGATGTTTTCCTAAATTTGACTGCATTGTAAAACTCTTTCCACACTCAGAGCATGAATACGGTTTCTCATTTGTATGAACTATAAGATGAACCTTCAGCTGTGAAGAGCTCAAAAATGTTTTGCCACACTGATCACATTTGTGTGGTTTCTCTCCAGTGTGGATCCTCATGTGTCGATTAAGGTGTGATGATTGTCTGAAACTCTTCCCACACTGAGTACATGTGAATGGTTTCTCTCCAGTGTGGATCATCATGTGATTATTAAGGAACGACGACTTGCTGAAACTCTTCCCACACTGAGTGCAGATGCAACGATTCTTGCCTCTTCTGTTCATGAAATAAATATCAGAAGTCTGTAATTGAGGTATTTCTTCAGCTTTGACATGTTTCTCCTCTTTAATCTCCACATTGTCTTCAATTAGGCCTGAAATAAAAGGTAAAAAATGTTCCGTTTTTAATAAGTCAAAAAAAAAATCTGAACAAATGTTGAAGAGTAAAAAGGCACTGAAAAAAAAAACTGACTACACATTGACATTGATCACAATTATGACGCCTTTTGATGCACATACATGTAAAATAAACTAGATCATATTTAGTTTGGTCTTATCTAGTAGTCGACTAATATATCAGCTGATATTTCTAATGTTTCAAATATTGGCCGATAACTTTTAATGTTTGGCCGATGAGTTCCAGGCGGCACTTTTATTGTGATGGTGCAGCAGAGTTTTAATTTGACAGTGTTGTGGCTGTGCACACTGTGATTTTGTCCTCCCTTGCTACTTGAGCACGTTCTCCCACTCCATCATTCAGTCAGTTCTGTCTAATACCAAGTTTAAATAATTAGACAAAACTGTTTGAACTAAGTAATTAAAGTGTGTACAAAATAATTGAGGATTGCTTTAATTAGTAATTAAGGCAAATAATACTTTCTCACTTGCCGTCTGGATTCAGCAAAGTCACATATATACACCATTTAAACTTATGTTCGAATGACTAATGGACATTTAATTTCACAAACCTTGCAAACTTACGCCCCATTCACACGAGGCGTCAGCGCTTCCCATTCACTTTGAATGCGTGACGTCAAGGGTTGCCAAACTGAATTGTGGATCAGTCAGCACCGCTTCAGCGATATTGCTCACTGTAGAAAATGGGAATTTCTCAACCTTTTAAGCGCCAATGGAGGCGTCAGCCAATCAGATTGCTTTATGCAAAAACCCCAGCTCAGACAGTAGCTGATTGTGCACTAATTTTATTGGCTGACACTGCTATGACGATCGTGTCAGCCCCACCTTTAGACACGCCTTCCATCAAGCGTTGACACTGAAGCCCCGTGAAAGCTGTAAACTCTCTCTCTGTGTGTGTGTGTGGACCTTTGACCTGCTTGCGTGTGGTAACGTTTCTTCTCCTCTCTTGGTTACAGCGATACTTGTGGATCCACACACGAGCGTGTTACTCCGCAGAGCGAGTTTTCTCCATGATGTCTATCATAGATCAGCTATGATAACCACGCATTATGCGCATAGACACGACCATTTATCTGTATCCGCGTCACTTATCAGTGAATGTCGCAAGAGCTGCGTTGACCGTTAGAGCCAATCGCAGCCCTTTCTGTTGAGTGTGGGGGAAAAAAAGGTGTTTAAGAACTTGCTCGAAACAATAAAATTTACAATTGTTTATTTGCTGTAAATGCTCATGTTGTTTTGTGGATGTACTTGAGTTTAGTTTAATACGTTCAAAAAGGTGGCGATCGGTAAGTGAAGAGTGGGAAGGGGGGATGGGGGTGTTGTGGGTTGTACAATCCAGATTCACGATTGACCCAATCGATTGACGATGTCCCAGTGCTCCTTAAGGCCAGTCCGCCCCTGTTTGGTGCTGTTAAAACAAACACATCAAACTTGTAGCTCTTTTAGGAAATTATAGTAAACCGCATTTTAAATCGCATGCAGCCAGAGCCGGCCCTCCCTATAAGCGAACTAAGCGGCTGCTAAGGGCCCCGCCGCCACTTGGAGGCCCCCACAACCCACTAATGGTCCAGGCCGTTTCCTTACTGAAATTGATTTTATTTACATTTTACAAATGATCTTCATTGACAGTGCTTTAGCGCATAAATATTTTCACTGAAAAGAAAAAAAAAATCAATTTTATTGAAGTTAAAATTGTTTTCGTGTTAAGGCCATGTGATCAACAGGAAGCTCGCAGCATCTCATTTCTCATATGCGTTCTGTGTTCTCGCGGTTTGAGTTGTTCTTCCAAGGTAACCTGTGAGACAGACCGGTCACCACAAGAACGCGAATCCGTGCACAAACACAGCCATGGCGTTTGCTTCATTGCCTGCTCCATTTATATACCCGATTAATTTTGGAAATTGGACCGCGAAAACGAAATGAATCTAACAATTCTTCAGGCGTAGAAAAACTACTGGGAAAATGACGAGAAGAGACAAGCACAAAATCATTTTTAGCATCACTTTTAAGTGATGATGATGATGTTAAAGACATAATATAGTAGCACATTTATCGAAAATAGACATTAATAAGCTTAGTTCGACTACTAATTTTATTTTTTTGTGAAGATCGGTCTTGCCAGATCACCTCTGAACTTAAATAATAAATCTATATAAAAACCTCCAATGACTTCTGGGACTTCTAGAGCGAGTTCGGTGCTCAAGTCTGCATCGGTGCATCCTCGATATAAAGAACAGTTGATGATGACATTACACGAGAACACAAGATCGCTAAAGAACGCATATAGTCACTGATTTACAAACACTTTGACAATTTGACATGACAAAAAACAATGACAAAATTTTGAGGTGCGTGAGTGACTTGTAAGGAAAATAACATCAAAAGCATCTCGATTCCAAAAAATTGGCTGTGAATTGGACAAATTAGATGGAGAAAAGTTGAAAAAATATCAGAAAAACCATTGAAAATTAGGAAATAAAAATTACTGTGTATGAGCTTTGAGCAGGGTGTAAAGTAATTGTGTGACCGATGGTTAACCAGCTTCATACATTTTTCAATTATAGCATTTAAAGTTGGGTGTGTTTTTAAATTGAGATCTTTTATTTTAAACACACTGTCACATTCACAATCACATTTTAAGATATTGAATTTTACTTTTTTTTAATCAGTGTTGTACTTTTGAATTTTGCATTTAATCATATGATTACAGGGTTGAGTCGTCATTTTAACAACATTGTTTGAGACTCCACCCCCAAGAGGAGAACCAGGAGTGTGAAAATTGTTAAGCGAACCGAAAAAGGTTAAGGGAATTAAGTTAAAAGGGGTTATGGGCATTATCTAATATAATGAATGAGCACTATAGCACAAATTATTCTGAGGAATGGGTAAACGAAGCTTCTGGCAAATGAATGTAGTAATGTCAATTGAAACTTTTGGGGGGGGATTTTGGTTACCTGTGGTTATTGTTGTGAGCTCCGTAAAGGAGCTCAAAAGAGGGATTGTTGGCAAAAAGGAATTTATTTTTTATTACTTTTGTTTTTTATATTTAATAAAAAGTATGTATTGCTTAGTAATATCAACCAAACTTCTTCTATGTGACATGCTTGAATACTAATTAGCATTTTTGCAGAAGTAGATGCCGCTGACTGGAAAGATACAGCGACATCAATATCTGAAAATCACTAACTTCTCACTTTTCTCAGCTTTTCTGTTTAAGCAAAGATGTGCTGAAGTTGAACACAAAAAAATTGATTGGCAAGTGACGAATTCCACCAAAACTTCCACCTTTTAATATCAGTTGTGTATAAATGCTGGAGTCAGGGAAATGCAGAGTTGTTGTAGACCTCCCGAATGTAATTCTTGTATTGCATTGGTGTAACGTAACTGTGCGTTCACACCAGAGGCGGCAAGAGCGTCAAAGTTCGCTCTGGCCGCCCTGGCAACAACGGTGTCTGCCTGTACAACTTCGCCGGCAAAAGCGTCAAAATTCGCTACATTGATCTCGTATTTAAAGGAGCCGTTGCAGCATATCCACAAATCAGTTACATTCCCAGATAAAAACATGCTTTCTAGTGTGAAAATGTTGTGCACTTTATCAAATTCATTTAACTGTGGAAGATCATGTCTGAAATATTCTGAAGCAGCAATACTGTTTTGTATTGTTGCATGAGATTCCCGCTTTTTTAAAGAAAAAACAAACAAACATATATAACATTAATGCACATCAGTAACTCGGCAGTAACTTTTTTTTTATGTATATCCCTGTAAGAAAACATCGTAAATAATCGGAAATCCGGCGACCGCAATAATCAAACCCTTGGGAACAACTGTGGTCGGAACCAAAGTTCACAGTGACTGTGTTCTCTGGAATCCTCTCAAGCGGTGGACTTCTACATTCTGATAGCTTGCCGCCGAACCACGTCATTGCTCATTACCATAAAGTTGACTTGATTTCAACTCTCCTCGACGCCCACACCGGCGAAGACGCGCCGCTCTGCTCCTTGCCGCCGACTCCCATTGAAAATGAATGACTTCCGGCTACTTTGACGCTCTCGCCGCTTTCGGTGTGAACGCACAGTAAGGGACAGACGTGACCCAGAGCTCTGAACCGAATCATTCATTTGTATCTAATATATTACTAATATTTTTGGCATTGAAAATCCTCTCCTGACTTTTTATTGAACATGCATGGAATTGGTTGATAATTCCCACACTACGTCACGATGACGCATAGCACAAGCTCTGTGATTGGCATAACAGCACTATAAATAAACGGCGTTACTAACGGTGATACTGTTTTCAGTAACGAGTAATCAAATGAGTTTCTCTTTCCCCCGTTGCAACACTGACAATAAAATATGCATTACTATAATTGAGAATGCTGTAGCGATTTTCATGCAAGCAGCGGCTCTCAGCCATAGGACCTCTCTTTCTCTGGGGTGTGTGTGTGTGTGTGTGTTCGGTGCTGGGGCGGTACACATAACCAACCAGTGATGATGATTGGTGTGTCTGTGAACGTGGTGTAACTGAGAACGTGATGATTGGCTTAGAGTACATTTCCATCATTTGCCAGTCAGAGGCCGAGTAGTGCGGGTTGACACACAAGCACACACACAGTCAGTTGCACACACCAGCGACCAGGAGTCAGAACGACGGCAAATCCAACAAGTTCAAAGGTAGCGTTTGCAAACTGTAAATATAAGCACTACTTTTCCCTCGTTGAGGTGAAAGGCAAGAATGTTTATGTTTCGCAACGGTACGAAATTCCAAGGGAAAAAAAAAAAAAAAAAAAAAAAAAAAGAGTCTCTCTGCATCAGTGACAATTAATTCTAATCTAATCTAATAAAGCGCCTACCGTCGTCACATGCTGCCACAAAATTAGTGGCTACGCAGGTCATAACGTGAGCTCTGACGAAGCCACAATGTCAAAGCAAATAAAACTGAATTTTTCTCCACCACAAACACTTATTACTCAGACAGAATTAAAGAAAATAATATCTAGATATAGTTAAGGACTCGTTGTCTCTCACATTGTCCCACAACAACATTAAAATAGTGTAGATTAGTGTACAATGTTTTATATTTATTTTATAGTCATTTGACAAGTTAGATTATTTTAAAGTAACGCAATAGTTACTTTCCCTGGCAATTAGTTACTTTTATAATTATGTAACTCAGTTACTATTTGTGAGAAGTAACTAGTAACTATAGCTATGTTTCCATCCAAAAATGCGAAATAACTTTATGCGCTAAACTGGAATATCGCATAAAAGATGTGCGAATAAAGCAGCGTTTCCATCCAACGAGTCAAAGAGAACAAAATCGTCACTTCCTGATTAAATGGCGCCAAATATCAACAGTAAAAACGGAATTGTGCTGAGGTAGGAGAAGCTGCGTGAATCTTTTCTTCATTTAATAAATGACTTGCGCCTCAGAAGGCAATGTTGACGCGCAGTGAACGCGTGGTGGCGTTTGAAGGCGTGAGACGCGGAGCACAGACGCTCTTAACAATTCTGGAGGTCATTAATAATATAATAACACTAATACTGAAATGCTTAAGGCATTTTAGAATGACCAAAACAACATTTCAGATGTTTTACAGTGTAGTCTGCCTGCTGGTTTGTCCATTCACACACACTTTCATCATCACATGATCTCTTATAACCAAATCACATGACCTTTTTTTAATGCGCATACTGGAATGTGTTCGGTGAAAGTGTTTCCATCGCAGTTTATGCGCATCTTTTCTTATCGAATAAAAAGTTTATCCTACTCAGTTATGCGCATACATTTTTTATGCGCATTTCCTAAATTTATGCGCATCTTAGCGTTTCCATCAACCGATTATTTATGCGCATATCCAAAATGCGCATAAAAATAGGTGGATGGAAACGTACCTACTAACTACTCTTTTAAAAGAACGTGCCCAACACTGGTGATTGGTCAGCTTGTTAGCATTGACGATTGTGGGTGGGGCCAAGAGCTGCGGACGATAAGCAAGAGCGAGTTTAACAAGTGTTGAGTCCAGTGGAGGAGCTCAAAATGGAGACTTTTGTTTTGTGTTTACTTTATGATTAAAGATGTTGCACATCCTCCAGTTCCCACCTCTGAATGAGCAAGTTTGAGCTACTTGGTACAATGTTGGGCAAGTTACTTCAAAAAAGTAAAATTACTGACTACTACTGGAAAATTGTAATTTGACTACTTCAAAGTAAAGTAATTAGTAATCTGATTACTTTTTACATGAAGCTACTTTTAAAACATAAATACTAAAAGTTAAGATGTTTTCAACTAGGTGCGCCTGGAATACGTGGAATACTTGCACGCCGCTCACAATATGCACACACAAGCCGCGCGCCTCCATTGAAAATAACAAACTTGCATAATTCTATTTTCTACTTCCTAATAACAATTTAGGATGTATAGTATGTGAACTGGGACGCAGCAGTTCTTTTTTA
>CAIGQV010001319.1:1851551-1902767 GCA_903798115.1 Danio jaintianensis | reverse complement strand
AAAAAAATGTTAAAGCAGTACTTGTAGCATATAATGTTGACTGCCAACATGTACACAATAGGTGATTGTCGATTAAGAGTCTGTTGACATCCATAAAATGAGATTAATGAGGGAATTTACACATGTGATTAACACATCAGCATAATGAATGAGGTGAAAACAGCAACTATTGATATGAAATAAAGAGGATTCCAGCAGATGATTATATTGATGAGCCTCATTAAACATTCAGGATCAACAGAAGCTCACTTTATAAAATGAAAATGAAAGACAACTGAGTTTCAGTCAATATTTTATACCCTATTACACCCATTTACATTATACGTTGCATTTACATTTTTTCCTCTACATTTTATCTTCGGTCTCATCAATATATAGGCAAACAATTATATTGAAATTAAAAAATTATATAAAAATTAAATAAAAAAATCGTAAGTGATATCTCAGTCCATATTTGCTGATGATTTGCCCCAAAGAAAGCATGTGCAGGGGTTGGACAATGAAACTGAAACAGACCGATTTAGTGTTAGAGATTTTGACCAGCTTGGTGGCCAATCTTCATTGATTGCATATTCCACCGGTAAGAGCAGAGTGTGAAAGTTTAATTAGCAGGGTAATATCACAGATTTGCTTAAAATATTGCAAAGCACAAACCGTTATGGTGACATTTCAGTTTAAAAACTGAACAAATTGTTGGTGCGAGTCTCGTTAGCGCATCTGTGACCAAGACAGCAAGTCTTTGTAATGCATCAAGAGCCGCAGTATCCAGAGTAATGTCAGCAAACCACCAAGAAGAAGAACCACATCCAACAGGAGTAACTGTGGACCAAGAGGAAGCTGTCTGAAAGGGATGTCCGGGTGCTAATCCAGATTATATCCAAAAAACAAACTCACCCAACTCACTGCAGAACTAAATGTACACTGTCCTGTTTCCACTAAAACTGTTGGTCAAGAGCTCCACAGGGTCAATATACATGGCCGGGCTGCTATAACCAAACCTTAGGTCACTCATGCCAATGCCAAACATCAGTTTCAATGGTGCCAGCAGCAAAAATCTTGGGCTTTGGACAATGTAAAACATGTATTGTTCTCCAATGAGGCCTTTACCACATTTGAGAGAATTACGGTGTGGAGAAGCCCCAAAGAAGTTTCACCCAGACTGTTGCATGCCCAGAGTGAAGCATTGAGGTGGATCTGTGATGGTTTGGGCTGCACAGTCACTAGATCTAAATATTATGATATATTATATATTGAATGATAGTAATTATGGAACAACATCACAACTTGCTATACACTTTTATACACAAACACTTATTTAACAAGATATTTTACATGCTAATTTGCACATAACAGCTGCTGTTGTATATAGTAATATTCCTGTACATACACTTGTCAATTTGTATATTTGCATTCACTACAACTTTTATTTTTTAAATATATTTATTATCTGTTTTTTGTCCTGTCTCTGTAATTCTGTTGCACTGTAGAAGCTCTGTCACGAAAACAAATTCCTCGTATGTGTGAACATACCTGGCAATAAAGCTCTTTCTGATTCTGATATTATTGAGCCACTTTGGGGTTTTCCTCCACCACAATCACATAGTAACCTGGCCACTATTCTGCAAGAAGAATGGCTAAAAATCCCTCTTGCCACTGTGCAGGACTTGTACCTGTCATTCCCAAGACTAACTGATGCTGCATTGGTTGCAAAAGGAGGCCCTACAAAATACTAATGAATTATTGTGGTCTAAAACCAGGCATTTCAGTTTCATTGTCCAACCTCATGTAGATACTAAACAGTATGGGACCTAAGACAGATCCCTGAGGAACACCACAGTGGACCAGTCTAATTTCAGAGTGATTGTTTTCCCAAGAAAGTCAAAGTTTTTTGATATTCAGACAGGAAACACCTTTTACACACGAGAAAATGTTTTGCTGCATTGATGTCATATATGCTTTTTTTCTCTACGGTGGATTTTCATGTTTCTTAAGCTGTAACAAATATGTGAAACTCTTCAGACACTGATCACATGTGTACGGTTTCTCTCCAGTGTGAATCCTCTCATGTGTTTTCAGGCTTCCTGACTGCCTGAATCTCTTGTTGCAGTATGAACACTTGTACGGTTTCTCTCCAGTGTGAATCCTCTTATGTCTTTTCAGATGCTCTAAATGACAAAATCCCTTGTCACAATGTGAACACTTGTAAGGTTTCTCTCCAGTGTGAATCATTTGATGTGTTTTCAGGCTTCCTAACTGACCAAATGTCTTGTTACAGTGTAAACACTTGTAAGGTTTCTCTCCAGTGTGAATCCTGTGGTGCACTTTCAATTGTCCAGCTGTAATAAAAGTCTTCTCACACTCAAAGCACATATACTCTCTCACTCCAATGTGGGTCTTCTGATGTAGTCTCAAATTTGCCTGCTGTGCAAAACTCTTTCCACACTCAGAACATGAATACGGTTTCTCCTTTGTATGAACTCTAAGATGGACCTTCAGCTTTGAAGCCAGCAAAAAATTTTTGCCACATTGATCACATTTGTGTGGTTTCTCTCCAGTGTGGATCATCATGTGCAGATTAAGGTAGTATGATTGTGTGAAACTCTTCCCACACTCAGTACATGTGAATGGTTTCTCTCCAGTGTGGATCATCATGTGTTTATTAAGGTATGATAATAGTCTAAAACTATTCCCACACTGAGTGCAGGTGAAAGGTCTCTCTCCAGTGTGGATCATTATGTGTCTTTTAAGGGACGATGACTGACTGAAACTCTTCCCACACTGAGTGCAGATGCAATGATCAACAGTCTGTAATTGAGGTATTTTTTTAGCTTCGACATGTTTCTCCTCATTCTCTTCAATTAGGTCTGAAATAAACGTAAAAAATTCTCATTTTTAGTACGTAAAAACAAAACCTGAGCAAATGTTGAAGAGTGAAAAGGCACTGAAAACATTGACTACACATTGACTACTTTTGATGCACATAAATGTAAAATAAATCAGATCATATTTAGTTTGGTTTTAGTGGTCAACCAATATATTGGCTGATATTTCTCATCTTTCAAATATCGGCCGATAAATTTTGCTGTTTAGCCAATGAGTTTGAGGCAGGACTTTTATTATGATGGTGCAGCAGACTTTTTATTTGACAGTCTTATGGCTGTGCACACTGTGATTATGTTCTCCCTTGCTCCGTGCTAATAATTAATCTTGTGTAACCTCATCATCAACTGCCAAAGTTCAGTTCCAAAACTGAAGACCACAAGAACGGAGGATGCATTACAATAATGAATCGCTCCCAAAAAAGTAACTAGTTGCATTACTTAGTTACTTTTTATGGTAATAAGTTACATAACTTTTAAAGTTACTTTTTCTTACCTGGCTTAGCTTTTTGCTTTTTTTTATTTATTAGAGGAGCTCTGCAGTTAACAAGGCATTGTATAACCTAAACCTTCATTTACCTTTTTTAAAAAAAGCACATCAAAATATAATCTAAACAGTAATAATCCCAAGGAACACCATAGCAGACCTGTCTAATTTTATAGTGATTGTTTTCCAAGAAAGTCAAAGTTTTCTGATGTTCAGATATGAAACACCCTTAGCACATGAGAAAATGTTTTGCTGCTTTGATGTCATTTGTTCAGATTATCTCCACTTTGGAAAGAAGCTTATCACTTAGACTGTTGCATGCCCAGAGTGAAGCATGGGGGTGGATCAGTGATAGTTTGGCCAGCAACACATGGCATTCCCTATAGGCCCGATACTTGTGCTAGACTACACTGCCAAGGGCTACCAAACCATTCTGGAGGACCATTTGCACCCAATGTTGCAAACACTGTATCCTAAAGGCGGTGCCGTGTATCAGGATAATAATGCACCAATACACACAGCAAGACTGGTGACAGAGTGGTTTGATGAACATGAAAGTGAAGTTGAACATCTCCTATGGCCTGCACAGTCACCAGCTCTAAATATTATTGAGCCACTTTGGAGTGTTTTGAAGGAGCGAGTCAGGAAACGTTTTCCTCCACCAGCATCACGCAGTGACCTGGCCACTATTCTGCAAGAAAATGGCTCAAAATCCCTCTGGCCACTGTGCAGGACTTGTATCTGTCATTCCCAAGAGTAACTGATGCTGCATTGGTTGCTAAAGAGGCCCTACACCATACTAAAGAATTATTGTGGTCTAAAACCAGGCGTTGCAGTTTCATTGTCCAACCTCATGTAGATACTAAACAGTATGAGACCTAAGTTAGATCCCAGAGGAAGACCATGGCAGACCTGTCTTACTTCAGAGTGATTGTTTCCCAAGAAAGTCAAAGTTTTCTGATGTTCAGATATGAATCACCCTTAGCACACGAGAAAACATTTTGCTGCTTCGATGTCATTTGTTCAGCTGTAAAATATTAAAATGTCTTCTCACACTCAAAGCACATATGCTCTTTAACACCAGTGTGGATCTTCTGATGTTTTCTTAAATGTGACTGCTGTTTAAAACTCTTTCCACACTCAAGAGTTCATAACCTTATTCATGTTCTAAGATGGATCTTCTACCGTGAAGCTCTCAAAAATATTTTGCCACATTGATCACATTCGTGTGGTTTCTCTCCGGTGTGGATCATCATGTGCAGATTAAGGCAGTATGATTGTGTGAAACTCTTCCCACACTCAGTACATCTGAATGGTCTCTCTCCAGTGTTGATCATTATGTGTTTTTCAAGGGACGATGACAGTCTCAACTCTTCCCACACTGATCTGCATAGAGTGATCGCCGTTACTCAAGGCGCTTGCCTTGCATGTAGTCCTGGATTTATACTTCTGCATTATGTTTTTGTTGCTCTGCAATGACACATCCAAAATGCTAGCTGGCAGAGGGTTTTTATGTTCCTCTGTACAGAGTTTCTTCCCAAGTGTTTGGTTTTTTCTAAATAGCTAGGTAACACTCGCTTATTAAAAGGTGGGAACCGGCAGACATGCAACAACTTTAATCCGTCTTATGAATGAGACATTAAACCGACTCTCTGTGGTCATTAAAAACACCAGGATGTCCTTGGTAAGAGAGTAGGGGTTTAACCCTGGCATCCTGGCCAAATTTGCCCACTGGCCTCTGTCCATCATAGCCTCCTAACCATCCCCAGATCATAATTGGCTTCATCACGGTCTCCTCTCCCCCAATCAGCTGGTGTGCGGTCTGGCGCAATATGGCTGTCGTCGCGTCATCCAGGTGGCTGCTGCACACTGTCGGTGGATGAGGAGATTCTCCCCAAATATGTGTAAAGCGCTATATAAATGTATGGAATTATTCTAAAGAAAACACAAAACAAAAGTTTCCATCTGGAGCTCCTTCACAGGACTCGACACTTGTAAACACTCACTCCAACAGACTCGCTGCTCTCTGGTGGCTCTCGGCCATGCTCACAGTGAGGGGTCTACGACCTCGTGAAGGCTGCGCCGGACCGTACACGTGCGCTCGACACGGAAGTATACATTTAATTTTTTAATAAATCTGCAAAAATGTCAACAGTTCTGTGTTTTCTGTCAATATATGGGGTGCTGTGTGTACATTAAACAGGAAAAAATTAACTTAAATGATTTTAGCAAATGGCTGCAATATAACAAAGTGTGAAAATTTTAAGGTGGTCTGAATACTTTCCATACCCACTGTATATTTACTTACACACACACACACACACACACACACACACACATATATAGAATTAAATAATTTTTATATTTATAATAGTTTTTTCCTGGGAATGATACTTCTAAAGGAGCTGTTGACATGGAATTGAACCAGATTTTGTATTGTAATGTAATGTGTATTTATATAACGCATTTATTGTGTATGGCCATACACCCAAAGCGCTTCACAATCATGAGGGGGATCTCTCCACACCACCACCAGTGTGCAGCATCCACTTGGATGATGCGACGGCAGCCACAGGACAACGGCGCCAGTGCGCTTACCACACACAGCTATTGGTGGAGTGGAGAGACAGTGATAGAGCCAATTCGGTGGATGGGGATGATTGGGAGGCCATGATGTGTAAGGGCCGATGAAGGGGATTTTGCCAGGACACCGGGGTTACACCCCTACTCTTTACAAGAAGTGCCATGGGATTTTTAATGACCAAAGAGAGTCAGGAGTCTCATCCAAAAGACGGCGCTCATTGACTGTATAGTGTCCCCTTCACTTTACTGAGGCATTAGGGATCACACAGACCGCAGGTTGAGCGCCCCCTGCTGGCCTCACTAACACCACTTCCAACAGCTACCTAGTTTTTCCCATGTGGTCTCCCATCCAGGTACTGACCAGGCTCAGCCCTGCTTAGCTTCAGTGAGTAACCGGTCTTGGGCTGCAGGGTGATATGGCTGTGGCCATACATTTTGGCAAAAACCCCAAGCATAAAAAATAAGCCAAACAAAAAAATTCAAAAAATTGAGTTGTGTGTAATAACAATGGAATGGCACAAGGTGAAAATACTGAACTACTGAAACGTAATTAATACTTAACATATATAATTAAAGGCTATATTATATATACATATAAATGGCTTTTTTTTGTGATAGCAGCTTAAAGACACCTCTCATATGGAGAATGAAGTCACATGCATTGCTCGGGTGTGAGTTTTTCATAGACTTCAGTGTGTGAAAATCTTGAAGGTTCTGTGGGTCTCGTCTATCAAATCTGATCTTTAATTTGTATGTTCTATTGGATTCGTGTCAGGTGATTGGCTGGGCCATTCTACAGCTTGATTTTCTTTCTCTGAAAGCATTTGAGAGTTTCCTTGGCTGTGTTTTGGATCATTGTCTTGCTGAAATGGTTTCATCTTCATCATCCTGAAAATGTAGACGTTGAACTGAAGCAGCTGATATTCATTTACACTGAGGAAGGGCAGAGGGTTGCTGAAGATCTACTGAGAGATTTCACTGCCTTTCTACACCTCCGTCTTTGTGTGTAATTTCATTTTATTGCACATAATTTGTAAACTAATTAGATTTGTTTTCTTTGCATATATGGATTTCTTTGGTTGTTACCAACATTCAGTAAAAATTCAAGTCAACAGCACCTTCAGAAAAATTGTGACATGTTCAATACTTATTTGACGCGTGTCTGTTTATTTCACACGTTTATTATTATTTTTATTAATTCTCTAATTATTTTACATTTAATTCTATTTTAATTTAATTATTAAGTAAAATTAATTATATTGCCTAAATATCGGCCACCCTGCTTTCCAAGATACCATATATCAGCAAACAATCCATATCGGCCGACCACTAGTCTTATCATATTTAATGTTCAACAAACCTCCTTTTACTGAACATTTGATCAAAACATGTTGGAAATAAAAGACAATGAGCTTCAGTCCCTATTTTCTACCGAGTGATTATAAAGTGTATTTACTTTTCAGCTGCTTTATTTAAAATCTTCACTGTTTTTGCCGTAGTACAATAAATCAGGTGAACTTTTCAAAACTTTTATCATTATTTTTCTTCAGCCTCATTATTGAAGAATCAGCAATAAACACCAACCTGTTTGTTCTTCAGTCTCTTCCTGTTTAATTCTGCAGAGTTCTGGATCACTCATGTTCTCTCCGTCCTTCAATAAACTGCAGATTTCACTTCTTCCTGATGGTCTGATGGGAATATTCCAGTATTTATAGTTGATGAGGAGAAGCTTCACTGAAGGAGGAGGGCTTCACTGAAGGATGAGCAGATCTGCCAAAACTAAATATAAAAAATAATGTTACACACAGTTGCAAGACAAAGTATGTGGGTACTTTGGGATTACTTGGATTTTGGCATAATTTCAAAGAAAATGTGTTCTGATCTTCATTGAAGTCACAACAGTAGAAAGCTAAAGCTAATATCACACAACCATAATATGTTTTTATTGAACACAACATGTAAACATTCACAGGACTTTTTTGACCCACTTCAAAAGTTGACTATTGCGATGACAAATCAAAAAGGCGCTACATTAGATTAGCTTACATTAAATGATGCAAAGACAATGAGAAACCACATATTTAAAATCAGCAGCGGTAGAATGTTTCGATTAGTCAATAGCTATGTTTCCATCCAAAAATGCGAATTAACTTTATGCGCAAAACTGGAATATGGCATAAAAGACATGCGAATAAAGCAGCGTTTCCATCCAACGAGTCAAAGAGAACAAAATCGTCACTTCCTGATTAAATGGAGCCAAATATCAACAGTAAAAACGGAATTTGCTGAGGTAGGAGAAGCTGCGTGAATCTTTTCCTCGTTTAATAAATGACTTGCGCCTCAGAAGGCAATGCTGACACACAGTGAACGCGTGGTGGCGTTTGAAGGCGTGACACGCGGAGCACAGACGCTCTTAACAATTCTGGAGGTCATTAATAATATAATAACACTAATACTGAAATGGTTACGGCATTTTAGAATGACCAAAACAACATTTCAGATGTTTTACAATGTGCTCAGCCTGCTGGTTTGTCCATTTACAAACATTTTTATCATCACATGATCTCTTATAACCAAATCACATGACCTTTTTTTAATGCGCATACTGGAATTTGTTCAGTAAAAGTGTTTCCATCGCAGTTCATGCGCATCTTTTCTTATCGAATAAAAAGTTTATCCTACTCAGTTATGCGCATACATTTTTTATGCGCATTTTCAAGATTGATGCGCATCTTAGCGTTTCCATCAACCGATTTTTAATGCGCATATCCAAAATGTGCATAAAAATAGGTGGATGGAAACGTAGCTAATGTTGTGGTTTTCAGTGAATGCTAATAATGTTACATTTGTTCACTGAGCAGTGAAAGTTTCTACCCGTTACAAAAAGAAATGTTTGTTGTTCATTTACTATTTATAACTTTGATATTTCAACAAATTCTGATGCTTAATATCCCATTGTCAGCATGTTTATGTCTTAATTTCATAATGCGAGTAAAATAGGAGTACAACACTTGTTTAGATTTTTGTTTGAATATGGGATATTTAGAGAAGTATTGAGGTTGGTTTTATATTCACACATTCAGACTTTCTCCTTAATAATATAATTTCAGAAAACGATTCTATGCACATTCTAAATAACGTTTGTGAAATCATATTAGCAGCCAACGACTATCAAAGTACAACATTGTTCACAGTCAAATAAATAGTGCTAATGTTGTTTTGATACTTGCATGTGATTATTTTTTGATTCATGTCAGGCCTAATTTTCAAAGTACCATGGTAAACAATATAGGGAGCATGTCACAAGTTGTCAATGAACAAATGTGCGAATATAAAACCAACTTTACCTCAATTAGAGATGTTTTACTGTTCAAAAACAAACTTTGTTTTTCATTTAAGATTTAAAATGTCAGAATTAAAGATCATCAAGCTTGACGCGTGGCTTTAGCATACTTTTATATATAATACCATTTTGTATGGTTAAAATATTGATCCACACACACACACACACACACACACACACACACACACACACACTTGTGCTTGCAATTCACAAAGCATGCGAACAAAACAACAACTTGCATCAAGGTAGAACACACGAACAGTACTATAACTGATGCACTAATAAATCTTGATTGAGGTAAAGTTGGTTTCATATTCACACACTCATACTTGCTCCTTAATAATAATAATAATAATAATAATGTCAGAAACAAATTCTCTGCAAATTCTAAACAGTGAAATCATAATAGCACCCTGCGACAGTCAAACTAACATTGTTCACAGTCAAATAAATAGTGCTATTGTTGTTTTGAAGACATAACGTTACTTGCATGTGATTTCAGACCGAATATTCAAAGTACTATAGTAAAAACACAGGAAGTATTTCACAAGTTCGTTCACTGACCGAATATAAAACCAGCTTTACCTCATTTAAATCTGGCGGCAGTTTAATACTAACGGGCGGCACTGATGAGTGCTCACTTCAGCAGAATAATCACCAATAACTACTTAATCAACAAGAGTACAACTTAAGGACAACACAAAGCGCCCGATTCAACAAAACAAACTCACTTACTTGAATACACGCGCGAACACACATTACAGCTGGACTGGGCCTCACTTCTCTCAGCCTGCAGTTTTCTTCTTTGGGTTCATTGAGGAGTTGCAAACCAACGTTTAGGTGCATATCGCCACCTCCTGTGCTGGAGTGTGAATGGATTTCTTTGGCGGCCGGTTCAAGCCTCTGAATACAAAAATTGTAAAAAGTGATTGCGACTTTTTATATCAGAATTGCGTGATACAAACTCACAATTCCGAGTTTTACATTCTAGTCAGAATTCTGACAAGACCGGTGCGTGCTTCAATAGAATAATCACCAGAACTAATCAGCAAGAGTAACTTAAGGACAATAGCGTACAAAAGGAAAGATTTAATTAACAAAATAAACTCACGTATTTCCCTGCTGAAAAAAACCCCAGCTTAAACCAGCCTAAGATGGTTAGCTGGTTGACCAGCCTGGTTTTAGAGAGGTTTTGGCCATTTCCAGGCTGGTTTCAGACATTTCCAGCCTGGTTTTAGCTGGTCAGGCTAGGAGAAGACCAGCAAGAACCAGCTTGATCAGCCTACCCTATGTCTGAAACCAGCCTGGAAATGGCCAAACCCCCTCTAAAACCAGGCTGGTCAACCAGCTAAAACGCACCGTATACTAATCACAAAAGCACATGTATTTGTTTTTCTGGCTTAAGTACTCGGTCTAGGCCAGGGGTCACCAAACTTGTTCCTGGAGGGCCGTTGTCCTGCAGATTTTAGCTCCAACCCTAATCAAACACACCTGAACAAGCTAATCAAGGTCTTACTATGTATACTTGAAACATCCAGGCAGGTGTGTTGAGGCAAGTTGGAGCTTAACTCAGCAGGACACCGCACCTCCAGGACCGAGATTGGTGACCCCTGGTCTAGGCTTTATATTAGCCTACAGCCTCACTATGTATTTCCAGTAAGACTGCCATTGTAGGATGGAGGAATTAATAAGGAGCATTCCTGAAACAACTATTAGTGTGAACTTTAGAAATTTTTCCACCTTATTGATTATAAATCATTGTCTGATGGATAATTACAGTATACTGACTTGAGAATCAGTTTCCTCGATAACAATCCATCAATCATGTCATATTTTTATTTACTGCCACCTTTAAAGAATTTGATAAAGAATTGGTATGTACATAAAGAGGTGTTTATCTACATTGTAGAACCAACACGTTTAAGACTGATTAGTAAGAATGAGAGATAACTCTTGTGAGGAATTATCTATTTATTATTTTGTAGTGCGCAAGTAGGCTAATATGAATCTGTCAGTGTTCCAATACATTAGTCCAGGGGTGTCAAACGCCGCAGCCCTGCACAGTTTAGTTCCAACCCTAGTCCAACACAATTTTGCCACGGTCACACTAGAGTTTGAGCATGCAAAATTCTGTCGTACGGCGCTGCGATAAGAGGCAGGATTAAACAAGATGATTAGACATTTAAAAAAGCGAGCGATTGGTACATATTTTAAATTTCTATCCAGAGAGGTCATGTTTTGATCTTCGATTGGTCTCACGCAGTCACGTGATGCGATTTCGCAGGTCAGAGTTCACAAAGCTTGAACTCTGCAACGCAGCGAACTGCGAAACTTGTCGCACGAGCTTGCGTTTTCAGTCTGATGCATTTGCATGCATAAGTCTATGGGGTGAAAAGTCCAGTGTGACCGTGGCTTTACCTGCAGGTTTCAAAGTCTGAAGGACTTAATTAGTTTGATCAGGTGTGTTTAATTAGGGTTGGAACTAAAATGTGCAAAGCTGTGGGCCTCCAGGAACTGAGTATGACACCTGTGCATTAGCCACTATAGGTAGCTATCTAAAGCTGCGGTCACACTAGAGTTTGTGCGTGCCAAATTCTGTAGTACGGCGCTGCGAAAAGGGGCGGGATTAAACAAGATGATTAGACATTTAAAAAAGCCAGCGATTGCTCCATATTTTAACTTTCTGTCCAGAGAGGTCATGTTTTGATCTTCGATTAGACTCACGCAGTCACGTGATGCGATTTTGCAGGTCAGAGTTCACCAAGCTTGAACTTTGCAATGCAGCAAACTGCGAAACTTGTTGCACGAGCTTGCATTTCCGGTCTGACGCATTCGCATGCGTATGAATGGAAGTCTATGGGGAGAAAAGTCCAGTGTGACCGCAGCTTTAAAGAATAATGGAGTGCAAAAAAATATGGTAAAAACAATTAGCACTAAAAACCAGTATCTTTCTGAGTATGATAATAAATAATTGCTATAATATTAAATACCAATTTGCAGCATCAAGTAGCATAATGAACTATTTTGTACAGCTTAAATAACTGGAAGCAGATTACACATTTAAGGGCCATGCTTCAGTTTAGTGACAGAATCTCAATATTAACAAGTTGCTTGTTAACATGCATAGTATTTTCATATTGGTTGTTTATTAGTACTCGTAAAACACATATATTAATGCCTTATTCTGCATGACCATATTTTACATCCCTTCTTAAGCCATATACATAAAGTTACTAAAGAGGCATACTTGAAAACCAGGAGTACACCAGTGGGGAATATTACACACATTTAATACAAAATGTATGTCCTGGCAGGAAATAAAGACTTTACGAAGTCTTTATTTGCCTAATTGTAACCAGTAGATGGTAGCAGAGGTTAACTCATTTAGCTCAGTTACTCCCTTGATGTTTCAATGTCTTTCTTTTGGATTTCTTGTGAAAATACAACAAACTTTAGTACTTTTACTGTATTGATGTATAGGAAGTACAGGAAGTCAGAGTCTCATGTCATTTAAATATAAATAATGAAACCCATACACCAACAGACTTAAAGGGTAATTTATTTAAATACTTTAGTAATTAAAAATTACATTTTAAAATATATTTAGTATTTAATTTAACTACATTTAGTTTCTATATTGAACTGTACAATCTGCTAAATATATTCAGCCAACACAGATTTGTTATTGTGTATTTTTGGTATCCTAAATTTAGTCTAATTCTGTAATGCACAGCTATTTTAGTCTTCTACTCATCAGATGTTTGATTCCATTAACACATATCAATTAGTCATATCAACAATCGCATTTGTAATTCTTTAAACTGTATAGGTGGATTTGTTCTTAGAAAAACTAAAACTCTTGCCAGTGTCCTACTATTTATGAATGATGGCCAGATGAGAAGCTGTTTTCCTTCATATAGAGACAGACCGGCCGTGATGGGATTTTGTAGGAGGCAAGAAAGACTTGCAGGAAGTCAAAGCTGTTTGAGCGTCTCAAATCAAAACTGACCAAAAGACAAAAACCTGACAATTCACACACTGATATACTAGAAAAATACACTCTCAGTGTGCTGTAAGAAAAATTGAGATGGGGTGAATGCACTATGACGGGCAGGGCTTTGTTCAGATGAGTGCAAAATAAATGAGGGGGAACAAGGATGTTGAGTGTTCTAAAAGACTGGAAAAGGGAAGAAAGATAAATTCCCTGAAAAGGGAAATGTTTAAATGTATGGGGTCAGTCGTGGTCTGGTGGTTAGAGAGTTGGACTTGTAAGCAGAAGGTTGTGGGTTTGAATCTCAGTGCCAGCAGACAATGACTGAAGTGTCCTTGAGCAAGACACCTTACCCCCGTTTGCTCTGCAGTGATAATTGGCCTCTGCATAATACTTGTAAGTCACTTTGGATAAAAGCGTCAGCCAAATGACTAAAATGTAATGTAAATATAATACAGCCAAGCTCACAATGAGTACGTTTACATCTACACCAATAATCCGATTTTAATATGATCAATACTCTGATTAAGAGTCCTCCGTAAACAGCGATTTTTAATTACCTTAATCCAGGGGTGTCCAAACTAGGTCCTGGAGGGCCAGTGTCCAACTTCCTTCAATACACCTGCTTGGAAGTTTCAATTATATCTAGAAAGAGCTTGATTAGCTGGTTCTGGTGTGTCTAACTGGGGTTGGAACTAAACTATGCAGGACACCGGCCCTCCAGGACCGAGTTTAAGCACCCCTGCCTTAATCTGACTAAAGTTATAATCAAACTAAACAGAAGTTGAATTAAGACATGTGGAGTATGCCTATTTCAGTCGCATTAATAAAGTGCAGTACAGACATGTAAACACCTTAAACTATTACCATTTTGTAGTACTTTTTGCTACATTTTGCAACAGGATGCACACACAGCAATTGTCAGGCATTTGAGGACAAACAAATGAAAATGGCTTCAAGCAAGACAGCACATTTTTGGACAGTATCTCAGAGTTTGTCGTAGGGGCATGAATGAAAAGTTAGTGAATGAAATGGCAGAGGTGGCCTGTTGCTTGAGAATTTGTATCCACTGTCGTCTGTTTGCACGCAGTGTGAGAAATGAACTGCATTTGAACTTGTCGCAAAATTAAAAATGAAATGGCCAAAATCACATATGGTGCCGTGGCGAACACGAACTGTTGTTTCTTGAAACGCCGGAGGAAACTAGTGTTGAATGGTGACATATTGACGTTAATTGAACTATGTACTATAACATGTAAAACGGGAACATGGAGAGAACATTCAAAAAGCAACTCATGTAAACACCTTAATCATATTATTGTCTTATTCAGATTAAGGCAAATAATCAGATTACTGATGTCCTTGTAAACATAGTCAATCATGAGGTTCTACCTGACAACAAAAATGTTGGCGAGGGAAGTGGAGACAGAAAGTGAAAAGGAAATATCAAATACAATGGAGGACTTCCACAGTAATAAAAAGGGTCAAAGCCTTCCCTCTTCTTCCGGTGAACCGAGTGAAGTAGAAGTGAAGTTGCTACTCCCAAATGGAGTGTGTGAGATGGGCCACGATGTTGGTGGAGTGTTTAGGGATTGCCTATCAGAGTTTTGGGAGGAATTCTATGATCAGTGCACACTGGGGAACAAATTTAAAGTTCTCTTTTTTTCTACATGACTTTGGCAACGAAAAGTGGGGCCCGAATAATTATTTTTGGCTGGAAGAAAGAGACATATCTCCCAATAAAACGTGCACCTATCATCCTGCAGCAAGCAATACAGGGATCTGTAAAAAGTGATCTGATTGAAAACGTTTAGAAGTCTCAGAAAATGAGTGTGCTGTTTTAGAAAGCTGCAGAACAGACTTTTGTAGAGCAGACCAGGAGGAATTGTTTGAGATCTTAGATTACAGTTACTCAAACTGAGAATTCCAACAGAAGAAAACTTCATTCAAGAGCCTGCATATGTTCTTGAACAGTTGGCAGGCATACTTGGACCTCTGAGGAAGGACCTTGAGGAAATTGAAGATGTACATTACAACCAACAGTGAGGAAAATTGTGCGATATCTCAAATTTCCCGAAACAATGAATATACAGCATTTCAGAGCATTTGACAACTTAC
This sequence comes from Danio jaintianensis, assembly GCA_903798115.1. Taxonomy (NCBI): domain Eukaryota; kingdom Metazoa; phylum Chordata; class Actinopteri; order Cypriniformes; family Danionidae; genus Danio; species Danio jaintianensis. The sequence goes on along the minus strand of CAIGQV010001319.1, from coordinate 1,887,366 downwards.
TTGCAGGAGTGTGATGCAAAACGACAGTGTCTGTTTCTTCAATTCTGTACTGGATCAGATTTGTTTATAGACAAAGCTATACGAGTTGATTTCACAGACCATAAAGGGTTTGAGAGAAGAGGCTTGAGGTCTGAGGCTTTCAATGTACTATGACAACTACCCTGACTTTAAGATCTGAAATTAACAAAATCCTTGAAAGCAATATCTGGGTCATGGACATAGTTTAGTGGTACATCTATTAGATTTAATCAGAACTGAGTTATGACCAGCTCATATGCTAGCTATTTGTTTTGGGTCATTCTTCATATAGTTAATTTACACTGTATATAGAAAGTAAAACATTCCCTTTAATTTTCATTTAGTGATTGCTGGTAACATGGAATGCAGAGCAACCTTTATTGTTTTTGAAGATTGAGGTTTAAAACATCTCCATTGCTTAGGTGCAATCAAGAGTTTGCATTAAATCATACAACTTGTTTATGTCAACTGTTCAGTCCATTAGGCTTGAAACTGTTTGAATGTGTTAATGGTTCATTTTTCATACATTTGCACACTGTACAATTATTTGACAGGTACATAAAGTAAAACAATCACTTTATTTTTTCACTTAGTTATAGCTGGTTACGATGAATTGATAGTGTACGTTTTCTTCATTGTTACAATCTACTGTTTACATTTAACTGTACATGTTGCATCTACCCTGAAATAAATGCCTGAACCATTATAATGTGTTCTTAATGGGATAGTTCACTCAAAAATGAAAATTTACTCACCTTTAAGTGTTTACAAGCCTTGATGGGTTTCTTTCTTCTGTTGAACACGAAAAGAAATAGTATGGGAAGATTACTGGATATACAGATGGCTTTAGAGGAATGGAGACACTGGCTGGAAGGAGCACAACATCCGTTCATGGTCTATACAGATCATAGAAACCTTGGGTACCTTTGAGAGGCCACACATCTCAACCCCAGACAAGCCAGATGGGCACTGTTCTTTACCCAATTCAATTTCACCATTTCCTACTGTCCAGGATCCATTACACATAAAAGCTGATGCCCTGGCTAGATAACATGCTCCAGAAGAATCCCCAGAAGATCTTGATTTATTATCCCTCCAAAGATAATCATCAGTCCCATCCAGTGGTCCTTGGAAGAGGAGATTGCTAATGCCAGTAACTCAGATCCAGCTCCACCAGGGTGTCCACCTACTTATACTTGAGCAAGCTACTGATTGGTTAACAGCGCGAATATCCACCAAAAAACTTTTCTGCTGACTTTTCAACACGAACGATCCATGCGAATCTAATTGTGAAACGCTCAATTCGTGCCGTGTCATTCGTGCCACAAGATGTCTAATCGCATCGTTACATTGACTTAACATGTAAATCACTCACAATTGATGCTTCATCCAACTCTTGTGTGAACGTACCATTATACATGTGTCGATTCAGACGAGTGCAAGCACGCAGATCAATTCCTTGTCTATCTAACAGTTCATCAACTGATGGACAGTTTCTCTGTCTGTAATAAGGTCAGACACCCAACATTTCTGGTGCATCCAGCCATGTTGTCGCCCCGATGTCTGTAGCTGTTGGTGTAGCTCTTGGTGCTCAAGAGTCCGGAAAGTAAGCTTTATGCTGTGTGATTCCTCCAATAAAATTAAGATTTCTCTATTAGTAAAACTGTGCAGAAAATAATCCCCTATAATCTTTTCCATTTATACCTTATATATATCCTATTGTATATAACAATGTCTGCACTCATGTGAGATTAGATCAAAATCATTCATTCATTCATTTTCTTTTCGGCTTAGTCCCTTTATTAATCTAATCTGGGGTCGCCACAGCGGAATGAACCGCCAACTTATCCAGCATATGTTTAACGCAGCGGATGCCCTTCCAGCCACAACCCATCACGGGGAAACACCCATACACTCCCATTCACACACATACACTACGGACAATTTAGCCAACCCAATTCACCTATAGCGCAAGTCTTTGGACTGTGGGGGAAACCGGAGCACCCGGAGGAAACCCATGCCAACACAGGGAGAACATGCAAACTTCACACAGAAATGCCAGCTGACCAGCCGAGGCTCGAACCAGTGACCTTCTTGTTGTAAGGCGACAGCGCTACCCACTGGGCCACCACGCCGCCCCAGATCAAAATCAATTCTGATTTTATAACTCATAATTATGCCTTTATTTCTCAGAATTCTGATTAAAAAGTCACAATAACCTTTTTTTATTTTTTATTCAGCGGTGGAAACAGGTTTCCATAGATTTCAGTCTAGGTGTGCTTAAATTAATATATATATATTGTATGCTGGCGGCACGGTGGCTCAGTGGTTAGCACTGTCATCTCACAGCAAGAAGGTCGCTGGTTCGAGTCCCGGCTGGGCCAGTTGGCATTTCTGTGTGGAGTTTGCATGTTCTCCCCGTGTTTGCGTGGGTTTCCTCCGGGTGCTCCGGTTTCCCCCACAGTCCAAAGACATGCACTATATGTGAACTGGGTAAACTAAATTGGCCGTACTGTGTGTGTGTGTGTGTGTGTGAATGTGAGAGTGTATGAGTGTTTTCCAGTACTGGGTTGCAGCTGGAAGGGCATCCGCTGCGTAAAACATATGATAGATAAGTTCAACCCCAGATGAATAAAGGGACTAAGCTGAAGGAAAATGAATGAATGTTATATAAATTTTCACAGTTTATGTTATGAAATTGTTGCAATATGCTATGAATTAATAAAGCTTGTATTGAGAAGGATTTCATTGTCTTTTTAACTAGTAGCTTGAACCATGGGTAATCGAGTAATTAGAGTATTTTTTTTTAAAGAAATCGATTATCAGAAATCAGTAGTCATGCAACCTCTACTATGCTAACACATAGGCATTTGTAGCTCCTCCCTCTTTTGAAAAAAAGCACAATCTCAATTGAATTTAAAGCGACACTCCCAAAAACGGCACAATTAAGGCTGACTTCATACTTCTGCGTCAAGCGCACGCGTATGCTCCGGCGCAGCCTGCACGTAGTCGCATAGTCCTCGCCGTGGCCGTCGCCATTGCGCACCTCCCAAAAAATGTTGAGTGTGGGCGGGGGTGAGAGCCACATGAGCCCGAGGGAGTGAGTGTTTACAAGTGTCGAGTCCTGTGAAGGAGCTCCAGATGGAAACTGTTGTTTTGTGTTCCTCTTATCTTATGATTAAAGTTGTTGCATGTCCGCTGGTTCCCGCCTCAGAATGAGCGAGTTTGAACTACCTGTACATTAAGGTAGCATTCAGAAAAACAAAACACCAGCGAAGAAACTTGACCCAGAGGAACATAAAAACCTACTGCCAGCTAGTATTTCGGAAGTGTTATTGCAGAGCAACACAAACAGCATGCAGAAGTATAAATGCATGGCAACGCACATTGCATGCACCGTGGGTCACACCGATCACTCGACACTTAAAACCAGGCTTAGGGCTATGCAACCGGGATAATAGGTCCCCTTTAAATATGAGAGGATTAATGGGATAGTTCACTCAAAAATTAAAACTCAACCAGTAAATGTTTTGCATTCATGCTCTTCTAAACCCATAAGAATTTGGTTTATTTTCAGAATTCAAATAAACATATACAAATTGAGATAGGATATCTATTTATTCAATAATATCGATCTTCAGTTTTACCAATGACCTAAGATTTTCATAGAAAAAACGATCTCTGTTTAAAAGGTTTTCAGTCATGTTTCTTGTGTAAACTCTAGTCAGGAATGTATCACAGTGAGATGGGCAGTGGGATCAAAGGTCAGTTCTTGAGTCCATTACCTGTCAGTCTTAAAAATAAAGCTCCTCAAGGGGGTTTCGCAACAATACCGTGCAAGAACTATTTTTGGTTCAACAAAGAAACTTTCAACCAACAGTACTTAAAAGTAGTAGAGTGTAGATACATTTTAACAATCCATAAAACTGTTTACCACTGTAAAGAAACCTTGTGAGCAATGGAAAACTAGCAGAAATGTCGTTATTTCATGGAATCAGTTTGGTTCAAGGAGTGTTTAAATAACATACACCAGTTCAACATACAGACAGATAATCATAGTTAGTCAGGACCTTTAATTTATGTTAGCTATATGCTAGCAGTCATTATTAGTCACATATAGTTAACTGAAGATATGGTTACACATATAGAAACCAAAACATGCACAAACTTACAGTACAGTCTAAAATAGCAATGTTTATAATCTGACAGATTGCTCTCTGGACAGAAAAGTCTTCTATGTCTTCAATATAAAATTACATTTTCCTTTTGAAGGAAACATATTTATTTTGATTTATTTACTTTCTTAAATGATCCTTTTGAGGAATTGTTGTAGATCTTAAACCTCCATTAAACCGTAAAAGCCTTTTAAGGAGCAGAATTCAATTCTTTCCATCAAAAATTAAAAAGTGTACATGTATGGAGTGGCTCATTATTGTTTATTTTAAATGAGACTTTATTATATTTAATATTGTCCAAAATGAATGAAACTAGTTTGGCTAGTTTGTAGCTTTTAGTTCATGTAACTAACTTACAGTAACATTTTTGTGGTTTGTTAACTTTGTGTGTTTTATTCGTACAAATTATATTAATATTTAATATTAAGATCATGGTTCTCCCCGTGTTCGTGTGGTTTTCCTCCGGGTGCTCCGGTTTCCCCCACAAGTCCAAAGACATGCGCTATAGGCGAATTGGGTAAGCTAAATTGTCCATAGTGTACGTGTGTAAATGAGTGTGTGGATGTTTCCCAGTGATGGGTTGCAGCTGGAAGGGCATCCGCTGCGTAAAACATATGCTGGAAAAGTTGGTGGTTCATTCCGCTGTGGCGACCCCAGATTAATAAAGGGACTAAGCCGAAAAGAAAATGAATGAATGAATTAAGATCATGATAAAATGGATTGTAAAACAATGACCAATCTGCCAAGTAATCTTATCACCACTAGATGGAAGCAAACATTAGCTTTAATACCTCACCTATCCAGAATTCTGGACAGTACAATACCTAAATATACTAACATGATGCTCATTATTTGCCACATTTATGATAAATGTTGATGTTTTATTTTGTAATCATGTTTTGTGCTTTGTTTGTTATTTCTAATGAATACTTGATATATATATATTTTTTCACTCACAGTCTAATTTACAGTAACAGTAAAGGCTAAACTTACACTGTAAAAATCTATTTGTGTTGTGACAACATGAAGGAATTAATTTAACTTATTAGTTATTAGAAATTTAAGTGTATTGAACATAAATCAATTAAGTTGCCCCCTCCCCCCCCCCCAAAAAAACTCAAGAATTGTAATTTTAAAAAGTAGTTTGAACAAATAGCAAACATAATTTTTGAGTGAAGGGGAATTAAACAATACTTTTTTTGGTGCAAATCCCACACTGGAACACATGCTGGGTTCCACACAATCGATTTGTGTTGGGACAACATGAAAGACTTAAGTTAACTTATTAGTTTTTACAAATTTAAGTGGATTGAACATAAAACAATTAAGTTGTCTAAAAAAAACTCAAGAATTGTGTTGTTTCAGCTCATTTTAAATAAGTCATTTGAACAAACAGCAAACTTTTTTTGAGTGCATAAAAATGCACGCTGGTGTAATGTTTTGCGAGTGGCCTTTTGACATGAGAACTTTACATTTGTAATTATTTAAAGGTTGACTCTTCTAAAGCATAAAAACACCATAATATGTTTGCAGATATTTAAGAAACATGCTGAGTGAACATTCTTGTTTACCTGAAAAACAAAGCTGAAGTCAGATATTCTGCTTTGAAAATGTGCTTTACGTGCCGGAACGGCTGTCTTTGTTTTGGTTCTTTTAACCCGCTCACTGCCAGTTTAGCCAATTATATTTCACCCCGGGTTACCTTGGTGGAAAACAGCATATTTCATTCATTTAGTCAGGAAAGCTCTCAAAGTATGCGTCCGTGACGGAAATGCGACCTCCGGTGGACAGTAGCAGACTCCGAAATGAGACGCAGATTCAGAGTTCCACATGAGGTTATTAGTTAGCAAATATTATAAATATTACAAACATAAACATTAGGTAAGCAGGTTACATTGTAACCCCGTGTCCTAATAACACACAACGTGACGATTTGCAGTGATGAGCAATTTGGCTGTTTGCACCAGACGAAACATGACAGAAATTTAAATACAGCCATTCAGAAGCACAGAATAACGTTACTGCACTGCACTCCAGCAAAAGTTTTTTTTTTGGTAAGGTTTACAATCTAATTAATACATATTAAACCTCTTTAACATTATAATATGCTGAATGATTGATATTTGTTAACTTGGCTTGCACTGAGTCACAGTTCTAAAGCTCATTTTCAAACGGTTTATTTTATTTTCCAGATCTGAGGTGAACTATCTGCTGCTGCTTTCAGTAGTATGGCCATAAATGTCACGTAAAATGTCATTCTAACTCACATAAAGCACATGAGGTGTACCTGAGGTGATTGTTGTTCACCTGTGAGAAACAGAAGCCGTTTCTAAAGAAGAAATTTCAGGTGTTGGTTAGGACAAAAACTCCTTTTAGTTTGGAAAATATCCCTTCTATCTTTAGGCTCGATAGTCAGGCACAGTCATGTCAGTCTGGCAACCTGCGCTTGCCTGGACTCATCAGAGGAGGAGCCAAGCGAAATTGTGTTTTGATCCAGGAGTGCAATACCTAGTTCAACCACTGGGTGTCAAACTTACATACTGCACCTTTAATTTGCACATGACCAGTAGTCTGGATCCCAATGAAAGTCAGCTTCATCTGTGTTATTATGGGATTGTGCTCTCAAAATATTTTGCCCCATTTAGTAAGTCTAACCCCAAATAGTGTAAATACATTTGTGATAGATAGTTTACTAAAAAATTCAAATTCTGTCATCATTTACTCACCCTCTACTTGTTTCAAACCTTTATGAGTTCCTTTCTTCTGCTGAACACATTTATTCATTCATTTTCCTTCGGCTTAGTGCCTTTATTAATCAGGGGTTGCCACAACAGAATGAACCGCCAACTTATTCAGCATATGTTTTACACAGTGGATGCCCTTCCAGCTGCAACCCAGTACTGGGAAACACCCAAACACACTCATACACACACACACACACACACACACACACACACACATACACTACGGCCAATTTAGTTTATTCAATTCACCTGTACTGCATGTCTTTGGACTGTGGGGGAAAACCCATACGAACACGGGGAGAACATGCAAACTCCACACAGAAACTGCCAACTGAGCCGGGGCTCGAACCAGTGACCTTCCTGCTGTGAGGCAACAGTGCTAACCACTGAGCCACCATGCCGCCCTGTTGAACACAAATGAATATATTTTTAGAAATAGAAATTATTTTGATTGAGGTAAAAAATGCTTAGAGAGTTGAATATTTCATCAATTGTTTGAGGCAGGGGCGGTCTGGCCATAGGGAGCCTGACAGTCAATCGTGAATCTGGCCTTGATGAATAATAACAGCTTATGAATTTATTGTGTTAATCCACCATGATTTTTAAATGGCCTCACTAAACGTCTTTAAGGAATGCTCTCACACTTGCTTGTTTTTTCGGTATAGATGAATAAGAGGTGAAGCCTGTACGAGTCCTCTGGCTACAGCTAAGCTGTAATTAAACGCCACTCAATGTTTTGACGGATGTTACTAAAATCCACCCTCATTGTGTCTTACCGCTTCTAACAAGCATCGGTACTGTTCATGTTATAGTTGTCTTTGTGAACATCCGCCGCTTGCTGTAAGCATTGCATGTTTTGTCTAGTGTACATGCTTTTAATTCATTTACACAGTCTTTTTCCACTCCCAAAGTCACACAATAAAAGTAGCATTTATGGAAGGTGTGTACTGTACAATGACATGTTACTTACATTTGTATTTCTATCGGAAGCAAAGAATTTCCCGCCTCAGGCCCTTTCACACCAAATGCAAATGTTTCTTGTGAAGAGGTTTAGAGTAGAAAAACTGGATTTCTGTAGAGCTAATCAAACTGCATGTGAGACATTTGTCCATTCAACTGTTTGTTTGGTACGAATCGCACAAGTAAATAAGTTCTGAGTTTTGAATCCCACGTCCTGATTATCAAAGGTTTAGTTAGTGCTTAAAAGGTCATTTCAATTATGATGATAAGAATTTGATAACAGACCAATCGATTTAATACATTTTAAAGTCAGCTTCAATAGGAATAGGAAGATGACTGTCCACCAGTCCCAACCAGCTTTGAAATCCAGCCCCATCAGGTGTCCACCAGCATGAGCCATCTGGGATTTGAACAACCCCTTGATCATTAATTCATTCATTTTCATCAGGGTTCGTGTCAGGGTGCGCCACAGCGGAATGAACCGCCAACTACTCCAACATATGTTTTATGCAGCGGATGCCCTTCCAGCCACAACCCAGTACACCCATACACTCACACACACTCATACACTATGGCAAATTTTGTTTACCCAATTCACCTATACTCACACTCATACTCACGCTCATACACTATGGCCAATTTTGTTTACCCAATTCACCTATTCCGCATGTCTTTGGACTGTGGGGGTAACTGGAACACCCGGAGGAAACCCACACCAACACGGGGAGAACATGCAAACTCCACACAGAAATGCCAACTGGCCCAGCCCAGACTCAAACCAGTGACCTTCTTGCTGTGAGGCGATAGTGCTGACCACTGAGCCACCGTGCCATTACTTGGACAGTCTGCGAGCAAGCTCTCCATTCAGGACCAGGGAATGTCTATACCTGTCTATATGCTTGTGGACATGTATTGCCTCACCAAAGCAAAACATATGAGATGCCTTTCCAACAGACTCTGCCTCTATTGTGGAGCAGCTGATCATGGCATTTTATCTTATCCCATTCTCCTGCACCATGTAGTTAATGATGTAGAAGCAGATTAGGTGACCTGCGCGCACATAAGAGTTTCACGACAAAACTTGTATTTAAACATCCCCATGTCTTGTCCATTCACACCACCCATGGAAAATTGCTAGGGTGTGGACTAATCACTCACTGCTCTACTGCAAACAATGTCACTCTTTAGATTGGCTGTTTGCATCAAGAGGATATAATAATTCTGTTGCTGGAGGAGTCAACAGTGGATATCATCATGGAACACCCATGGCTAGACAAACAATCAAATCAAATGGAAATTTAGCAAAATCACCAAAGAAAGTCCAGGAACCAAACAAATCATAAGGTCATGAAGTACCCTTATTCATAAAGTACCCTTATTCACTTCCACTGGTCCCTCAGTGAGTGAGAAAAGCCATGGGGCTTCAATTTCATAAAGCTGAACATGTAAAAAGAGCTTACAACCTTGTTCGTATTGAAAAATGTGATAAGTGGAAAACGCCATTCATCACTCCCTGTGGCCAATTTGAATATCAGGCCATTCCATATTGGAATCACCAACTCCCTCTCTGTCATCCAGAAGTTAATGAACAAGGTATTCTGGGAGTTTCTCCACTGGTTCCTGAACATTAACATCAACAACATCCTGATCTACTCCCGAAACTGGCTGAACACTGTCACAATGTAAAGAAAATTTCAACTCTATCATTCCAAATGTTCCACCATACTACCATCCAGTTCCACATATGTCATCAGCCCCAAGGGGATCCAGATGGATCATATACAAGTTGTATGGAACTCTCCACAACCCATGACAATCAGTGTGCTGCAGAGATTTGTAGAATATCCTAATTTCTACAGTTGACTTATACATCACTTAAGTTACATGACAGCATAAGGCCAATCATCTAACCTCAGCAGAGTAAAACTATTAAATCGGCAATAGAGAACTTCTCAATTTTCCTCATAATTAGTCCCATCAATTGGTTCTATAAGAACAACACCATGTTGCACCATAGTCAGCAAACCCTCTTACTCCTCCACGGTAAGGGGTTGTTCATTTTATACCATCACCAACACACTCTGAAAATTACCTCAAGGCAATTTGATTCCATGGCTCAAACCTCGCCTGCAATGGTCCCGCATTAGAGATGGCTAGGTCACTGACCTCCCAAGTTGTGATTCACATACCTGCATCCTAGTGTCAGTTGATTGCCTTTCCAAGTCGTGTAAACTGATCACTCTCAAAGGTCTCCCAACAGCATTTGAAACAGCTGAGTTTGGAAGAACTTCTTTAACGTCATGTGTGTTTCTGTAATAAACTGCCTATCCTACAGATACCATCCCTAAAAAGCCAGAATGAATGTATAATTTAGGAGATTGGGGGATATATCCAGGCCTATTGTCATGACAATCAACACAGCGTGAGCCATTTCCTATTATGGTCAGAGTATGCTCAAAACGTATTATGTCAAGACAGCAGACTAACCCTCTTCCAATGGATACTAGGTTTCCAACAACCTTTATATTAATGGATGGAAGAACCATTGTAGGTTCCAGATGTGGACTGCTGGATTTGCAAGAGTGGGATGCATGGGACTCAGCCCATGTCCAACATGCAACAGGCAGTCCAAAGACAGAAATGTATGCTGATACCAAACAGCATATTGCTCTCACCTACCATCCAAGGGAAAAGGTCTAGATGTCCACCCATGAAAGGCAGAAAACAAATATCAGAAAACATAAAGACATACAGCTCCAACTCCCTTCATAATAAATGATTTATCTCACATCCCCTGTTTCATTAAACCTTTCACTTACCCTCTTCCTCCTTCTTGCATGGGAACTGGCAACTCTGAGGTGCCCCCCTTCTACAGAGATCGATGAAGAACTATCATCTACCAGGTCCACACCACTCTAGACTTCCAACAATAAGAGGGCTGCCTAGATACCTAGTAGACTGGGAAGGGTACAGCTTAGAAGAAAGATCCTGGGAAGCACACAATGACATCCTAGATCTGCCACTCTGATCTGATTTTCATCTGCAACATCCAATCATCCAGCACCCAGAGGCAGTGGTTGTCCTTATTAATGCCTTCTGACATCAGGAGCTGCCTGTGGAGGAGGGCTACAGTCATGGATACACCAGTTCAGCCAGGTAAAATCATCAATCCAGCACAAATCCATTAACCTAAACTCTGACTGCCTGCCACTCCCAATTCTTCCTTTAACTCCCCAATAAATGCACCCATATAATGGCTTCTTCGCACTCACAATGTTTCACATTTGAGCAGGAAATGCACCCATGTATACCTACATGTAATTTCCTCTCCATTCCGTCTCCTGGTATTATTCCTTCCACTCTGACCTGCAAAAAGACAGAAAGGAAGAGAATTGTCCTTTGAAGTGTAGTTTGTTTCTCTGCTTGTGTTGATGATACCAGAGTTCCTGTTAATAAATCTTCAGTTGAGAAACCTCCTGTGATTCCATTTTTTGTATGTTAACAACAGTAGATCAATTGTATGTTAAAGTTGTCAATAGAAACAGCTTATCGTATTTGTACCCCACTGTTTTCTTTTCACTTTTAGTGTCATATTTATTTATGACAGACCTAAAGAAGCCAGGGTACCGTCACAAAAACATACTCAGCAAAATATTGTTTAATTATCATTGCTGAGATAATCCCAGACCCCTCCATCCCCCAGCCAAAATAAACATCTTATTTTAGTCCATATCACATACTCTTCATTTTATTGTGTAATGACCAAATCTTTGCTTTTAGCATTGCACTGGGGTACAAGATTACCAAGCTGGAAATATCTGAACTCCCAGTTCCAAGATGAATTCATGTGATTAGTTGTTGGTGTATTTAGAGTTCCTTTAACCTCCAAAGGGGACATGGTGAGCCAATAAATGATCAAATATTAGCCAAGTCATTCGAAACACTGAGTGTTAAGAGTCTTGGAATGTTAAAAACCTTCTTGTTAAGCTCTTCAGCAGCATTACGTCCTGCTGAATGTGTCTGTCGTTTTAAAGGAACCCTATCTAGCTTCAGCCTAACCCCTCCTATTCACACAAATGCACACACACACACACACACACACACACACACACACACACACACACACCAAGAGGACTTCAGAGATCCGACTCTGCCCCTCGGAGGCCGAGTGTATTGTCCTTAATGGATGACAGATGTCTGTGAAATGAAGTTGTTGCGTGAGTGTTTCATGTTATCTCGCAGCATGATGAGCAAGGAAACAGCTGGGGATGGACGAAAATGTTTAGGCACTCACAATGCTGCCATTTATTATCCTTTGGTACATGTTCTGGCTGTAATGCACCCTTGTTTCTTTGAGTAACATATTGGTATTAATAAAGTCAAACAAAGGAAAGAGTTCAGTAATGGGAGGAGCGCCCATGTCCTTCTCACAATAAATCATTGCTCTTGTATGGTTGGGCCGAGTAGAAACCAGTAATTAACCATCAATGGGCTTGCATCGTTTGTAAATGACAACAAGAAGGCATGTTTGTAATCAGTCGCTTTTAACTTGTAATGGTTTTATGAGCTTGATTTAATTTTGTTCTTGTTGTAGATTCTGTCATGTCTGTAAATATAAACGTTGTTTTCCAGCAAGCACTAGCAGGATCTGCTTTAGAATATTGTTCCATCATTAATTAATAACCACACAAGAACAAATGAGTTATATTTACTATTACTTTGAAAAAAAGTTGACACAAAACATTGTTCTGAGCCATAAAAGTTTATTAATTTTTCAATTAAAGGCAATGCTTATAGAAATAAAAATGGCTGAATGGAGAATACACTAATTTACATATTATTCAGTCACAAGATGGCACCAAACAGTTGATTTATATGAATAATATAAATATGGATGGAACATATTCACTGCTGGTCAAGATGATTCGAAGTACCCAGATGAGCCTGTGTTATTAGTTTAAGTGGTTATCTGGGAATAACATACCTTGGATGTGGATCGACCAATGAAAATTAAGTATTCCAGAGACCCGTGTAAAAATTGTCCTAAATAATTCATATTCAGTGCATAATTGGCACATTAGAAGTAGAAATTGGCTTATTTTCATTAGGTATTTTATCTATTACAGTCTGTTGTGAGGTCAAAGGTCAACAGTTCTACACCACCATCAAACTTTAAAAATCTATTTTGGAAATTAAGTTGAACTGTCAGTCCATGGATGGTTAAAGTATAATGGTTAACCTTTGATTGGTTTGATCAGAACGCTGTTGGTCTGACCGGGATTTTGCGCTCTTATTATCTCTGTTAGTCATTTAGGTTCATTAGCTCGTCCCATTTGCTGTAGAGTAACAGTCTTCAAATCCACATTTAGGCTAATGAGTCTATAATCTGCCAGTCCAAAATGTTCTCTGGTTCTACTTTTTAAAGCATGCATTTTAGCAAGGATTGCTACTGTAGAAACCACATCTTGTTTTTACTGACTTCATTGATGTCATTCATATAGTACACAATGAATGAGTTCAGAACTACAATGGATTTCTGTAGTAGGCAGTTTTGATTTTATCAGCTCACGTTACTTAGACCAGTGAGCGCCATGCTTACTGTTTAGTATAAATTAGTTGTAAATGGTGTAATTTCTAAAAGAGAAAATACGCACGTCATGATTTTGCCAAGTACGATGCAATCCTGGATTAACATCTATGTTGATCCTGGAACATAATTTTTGTTCGAAAATGTAATTCATACCCATTCCCTACCCCTAAACCCAACCATACCTGTAAATTATTCTCAAAATCAGAGGGGAATAATAGTTGGACAACAATCATGTAGAAGTGCATAAACCTAACTGTAAGCCTAAACTTAACATAAACTGTAAACGTATCCCTTAATTCTGATTGGCTGATTGGAATGTTGTTTCAGGATCAACTTAGATGTTAATCCAGGAACATGTCCTGCTTGGCGAAATCAGGTTGGTGAGAAAACATTTACTGACACCACTTTACTTACTTTACTTTCCACCAAGACAGTTTGAGTGCTGGTTCGGAGCCAAAACCTATTCCAAATTGGCTCTTTGTTTTTAGACACCCAAAGCACTAGCTCTGAACCAGTAAAAGTGGTTCTTAAGTTGCACCAACTTTGCTGGTCTAGAAGTATATACTGCTTGTGTCAGGGTCTGAAGGGGGCACTACCGTGACCAAGAAGACAAACAGAAACTGTTTGAGCGTGTTTTGAAATAACATGGAACATGATGCTGACCATGTTATTATTGCTGTGTTTAGTTCCAGTTATAGCTTTGCAAAGGTATTAACATTAATAACAAAGGATTGTTGATGGCATGTTTGTAATTGGTGCTTCCATGTATGTGTTGTTGGGAAAGATGAGACATATGCAGTGACGTCAGACCTGGCTCTATGGTGGTTCTCTAGACAGAAAAGCAAATCAGTTCTTAGAAGACTATCGAGACAAACAAGTTCTGAACCGGCAATAGCACTGGCTCCGAACTAGCACTTGGTTCATGCTTGTGGAAAGGTGGTATGAGAATCAGTTATATGTGTGAAGACGACTTGTTGATGTCAGAGAGAAAAGAACTGACTGCTTTAGCGAATGGAAAGACAACAGTAACTTGAATAACCAACCAAGGCCTGCAGAAGAGCATCTCTGAACACACAAAATGTCAAAACTGGAAGAAGATGAGATTCAGCAGCAGCATAAGAAGGGCACACACACATACACACACAAAAATGAGGCTACAATTCACCCAAATAACCAAAACTGGACAATCGGACAATGGAAAAATGTTGTCTGGTCTGATGAGTTTTTATGTCAGCTGTGATTTTAGGCATAAACAACATGAAAGTATGGATCTCCAATAGTGTCTGGCTGCAGAATTGCACGTGCAGCCTCAGACATGCACTCTCAGGCACATGCACTCAATAGAGCAGGTGACATCACTGTGAGGGGTAGGGGTGTTAAAATCTAATAGTGTCTGAGAGTGCACATGCAGCCAGTCTGCAGGATCTGTCCTGCTTTGTATCAATGATTCCATCTGCTGATTGTCTAAAGATATATTTTCCTGCCACACTTTGGTTCTCTTTGTACCAACGGAGCATTGATTAAACACCACAGTCTAGCTCCATCCCACACATCCATCCCTTCATGACCACAGTGATGGAATTTTGCAGAACAAGAGTCTATGATTCCCACAGTTTTTGTCCGCCTGCTATTATTTACAAAGGAACACAATATTTATGAATTTTGAAGCCTAAATATAATCTTCTGCCAAACTACTTCCCAGTCATATGCAGGAGCATCTCTGGTCTTCCTCTCAGAGTTTAACAGGTGGAAGTTAAATTTTGAGGTCAGTGCATTAATTATAAAGAATTCCAGATGTTGCAAGAGCCTAATAAATTAGTACCACTCAAAGTATTTTTTTCAACAAAGGACCCAATATGGTCTGCATCTGCTTTTCATTTTATTGAATCTTATCGAGGGCCAAGAGTGAAATACCTTAAGCAAAAGGACTCCCGGCTCCCAATAACACCCTTAAATCTGCCTAAACAGAAACGGACCATTTAGAACAAGTGTCACTGATACAAATGAGACATTTATTCCATTCCTTCAAAAGGAACATGAGGGGGAGCCTTAGTTCTGCTCATAAGGCTCACAAAGGAAAAAATAACAAGTCGAGGGCAGAAAGAGGCCATACGACCTCATTGGCTTGTTGGTGTGTTAACGTTAGTGTTCTGGGTTGCTGGGGAGTGAAGGTGTTCAGGGGTCGCTCCATGTCTTAACTCGGATTGGGAGGAGAGGCAGAAATAAAGCGAGCCAGACTGGCAGAGGTGAAGTGGGACAGGAATTCTCTGGGGTGTGATTGAAAGGGTGAGAAGTTAATTTGGCAGCTTTTCCTCCACGCTTTGCTAATGTTTCCTCCAAGGACCCAACAGTACTATCGCCAACCCCCACCTTCGAGATCCCAAAGGCCCACCGGCTTTTTCCTTTTCCAGCTGCCTGCACTTTGACCCCCTTCAAGGTTACATCTATATTAATTCAGATACATCCGAAAAAAATAACTCTTTCAAAAACAGTTTTGGTCTCGAGTTTTTGTCCATAATCAACTGTTCTTCCTAAAATTGATAAATTTGTGAGAAAAAGTTGACTGAAAACAAAAGTATCTGAAAATGATTAAGCATAATTAATTACTTGACGCTCATTGTACTGATGTTTACACTGGCATGTGCACTTTTACATTGCTAAGATTGTTAAAAAAGTGTGACAAAACATGGAGAGATTGAATATGACCTGTGGGCTCCAGTACGTGGTGAGATAATTTGTTAATAAAATGTAAAAATCATTACCATCTCAGTGAGCTTTTAACACATTTTATTCATGATTTAAAGGTATAGTTTACTCAAAATCGAACATTCTGTCTTCATTTACTAACCCTTTACTTGTTTCAAACCTCAGTGAGTTTCTTCTGTTAAACACAAAAGAAGATATTTTGAAAAGTACTGTAAACTGTAAACTTTGACTTCCATAGTATTTGTTTTTCAAATCAGTCATGGTAACAGAATTTCAGATTTATTCAAAATATCTTCTCTTGTGTTCAACAGAAAAACTAGAAACTCATAAAAGTTTGAAACCACTCAAGAGAGAGTAAATAGCAAGTAGATTTTCATTTTTGGGTGAACAGTCCCTTAAGAATAAGAATATTTTGGAGGACAATTAAAAAGTGCTAAATGAAAATGTTTTTTAAATGCATCCGGATTAATGTAGACGTAGGCCAAGTTTCTGGCACCTCCCCCAGTGCACCGACTAAAGCACACTGACCTGAAACCAAACTTTCTCCCCGCAGGAAGCTTCCTGCTCTGAAATGCTCAAGTGTGCTTTTTTCTATAATGTTGTGAATGGAGGGTGACACGGTACTTGAATGAAATAAGAAGCTTCACGGGCCATCAGTCAGAGGCCTTGCGAGGCGCAGGGAGTCGTCTGGAATGAGACGGAGGGTTGAGTAGCCTTGCTCTTGTCTGTCATCAGAGAGAATGATTCAGAATGCAGACGCTACATTTTCCAGATCCGTAATGTGGGCACTGCATTCTAATGTTGATGACAACAAGGCTGCTGTTTTTTTTTTAGAAGACCTTTGACCTGTAGCATTATGAGTTAGAGGCGGTGCACTCTTCAAAATAAAGGTTTCTAAAGGGGATTTCTTTCAGTGATGTCATACAGTCTTATAAATAAATCTTCTTTTCTGGGGTCTTTGGCTTCACAGAGAACCTTTAACATTCATAAAATCTTTCTTTAGATTGTTAAAATGTCCCACATAGGCATTGGCCGGTTTAAGATTCTGACGGTACGATAACCTTGGATAAAAATATCATGCTATTGTGATTACTGCTCTAAAATATGTTCTTTTTAAATGTCTGGGTAAAAACAGCAACTTTTTCTTCCCATTGAACATAATATATTTTATTTTAAGAAACATTTATAGCATCTTGGAACAGTAAACATTCATTCATTCATTCATTCATTTTCTTTTCGGCTTAGTCCCTTTATTAATCTGGGGTCGCCATAGCGGAATGAACCGCCAACTCATCCAGCATATTTGGATGCTGGAAGGATGCCCTTCCAGCACCAACCCATCACTGGGAAACATCCACATACACACACTACGGACAATTTAGCTTACCCAATTCACCTATACCGCATGTCTTTGGACTTGTGGGGGAAACCGGACCATCCGGAGGAAACCCACGCCAACACGGGGAGAACATGCAAACTCCACACAGAAATGCCAACCCAAACCATGGGTTGTGATCTGTTACACCTCTAGCATTCATATGTCAGGATTTTAAACTTTCAAGGCTTTAAAACGCATGCAGATGTTTTGTTTTGGAGTGCATATTAATGATCCCATGTGGAGCGTTCACAGTCTGTGTTTTGTTCTAATCTGCCATATTTTACACTCACACAATTTAAACAATAGTTGTTTGAGGCTCATGGTATGTCAGTTCCGTGTACTAAAATCTTAATATTCGGCTATGCCTACCTATATTCAGAATTTAATTTTATGGCACCGTTAAGCATTTCACCAAAAACCATTAAGAAAAAACCTTTGGCTTGAAGGTCCCATGAAATTAAAATGAAAATTTTTCAATCTTAGTGTCAGTCTGTTAGTTTAAAGTTGACAAAATTCACATTTAGAAAATATAAAACTGATACAAACATCCAAAGCTAGCAGTTTGACACTAAATGGATCAACGATTTTTTTCATGTCACATCATACATTTGTTCTCTATTTCCGCCAGGGTATACTCATCCCGAGGCCTCTAGAGATTGTGCAGCGCCATTGATGTGATCCAAGTCCTGTGAAGAGATGATGCCAACCATAGAGGACTTCTAGAGGTCTCCATAACCCTGGACCAGGCCGTATCCTGAGCAGATGCTGTGGCGGTCATGGAGGGGTGGAGAGCATGAGACTGATTCCTGAAAGACCCCAGTGACAGAGGAGTCTCCGCATTGGTCCCGTGGGCCAGCCTGTACACCCACTGGTGACCTACTCACACCTGCAGCTTCTCCACGATGGACATCCAGCGTTCTCCAGCCCCCGGCGCCTGCCTGCAGCTCTGCACAAGAAGCTTGGCCAGAGGAGAAATGGTCGTGCCCAACTGAGCCTGGTTTCTCTCTCAAGTTTTTTTTCCTTCACGTTCATCAATTGGTGAAGTTTGTTCCCCGCCACTGGCTTGCTTGTTTCGGGACTTGTGGAGCTGCGCATCGATAGATTTGCTCTTCAGTGTTTGGACTTTCAGCATTGAAAATTAAACCACACTGAACTGAACTAAACTCAACTGGACTGACACAGTTTCAATTGTTTCATTTTCAATTTACTACAACTTCTATGTTAAGCTGCTTTGACACAATCTACATTGTAAAAGCGCTATAGAAATAAAGATTAATTGAATATGTTAGTTTCTCATCAAATCTTCCGACCAATCAAATGCTCTCTAGTATCTGACATGCCCCGCCCCTTTCTTTTCATTTGATGGACTTCAAATGATCCCAACCACTCTCACTGGCAGAGCTGTGATAAAACAAAACACTATTGGCTGTTTTTGTAAAGGGGAGGAGCTACTATATGTCCCACCCTCTCTTCATGTTTCAGTTGAGATTAGGTCAAACATCAAATAAAAAAATGCACATTTCAAAGCACTTCATGGGACCTTTATGGATGATGAACCTGAAGCAACTCCAAAACTACTAATGTACAGGTGGCAGCCGCTTTCTGATTAAACAATTTACAGGTATAAAGATTTGTTTTGCACTCTTCAGTATTTCAAATTCGAATGAAGCCACACGCAGTCAACGTGATCCAGGTCGTCTGTTGTACAGGACTGGCTGCTGGTGACAGTGTGCAGCCCCTTCCCAGATCATTTATCTGCTGTGGAAACAGACAGAAAGCAATTTCCTGAGAGAAGGAAGCCAGAGGTGGGAGAAACGCACATCAAAGACTCCCAAAAGATAGCAGAAACTTGAGCACTGCCAGTCTTGTATACCAGCCATCATCTCTGCTTCTCATCACCAGCCGGCCAGATGGTCGGGCACGGAAATATCAAAAACTTTCACTGCAGCCGCTGAGAAACACAAGAGCATTGATTGGCGATTGGGTGACATGAGAACGTTTGGGGTCGGTTGCTTTAGGTAAATAGCAATTGGGTTGAAATTGAGTGTTTTCACATCCTTAATATATGGTATCTTCACCATATTGAATTTTCCATTCAATACGATTAAGCAAGCAAACACACACACACACACAGTTGAAGTCAGAATTATTAGCCCCCCTGTATTTTTTTCCCCAATTGTACCCAAATATCTTTGCCATGATGACAGTACATAATATTTGACTAGATATTCTTCAAGACACTAGTATTCAGCTTAAAGTGCAGCTTAAAGGCTTAACTACGTTAGTTAGGGTAATTAGGCAAATCATTGTATAATAGTGGTTTGTTCTGTAGACAATCCAAAACAAATATTGCTTAAGGAGGCTAATAATATTGACCTTCAAATGTTTATAAAAAAAAATTAAAAACTGCTTTTATTGTAGCCGAAATAAAACAAATAAGACTTTCTCCGGAAGAAAAAATATTATAGGAAATACTGTGAAAAATTCCTAAATCTGTTAAACATCATTTGGGAAATATTTGAAAAAGAAAAATCATAGAAAGGCTATGACTGACAAGTACAAGAAATAACAAAAAAACTCTATTGTAGGTATAAGAGGTGATGCTTCTTTTTATAGTTCTACAATACTTGCAGATATCCTTCTTCTATCATTTTTAAAAGTGCTGGGTTGTCATAAACCAATGCTGGATCAAAGAAGGATATTTTTCAATTACATTAAAATTAAATTTTACATATTTTTTTCCAATGCTGGGTTGATGAAAACTTTTGTTTGTTGATACCTGATGAATTGCATTACACTGGATTAACACTGTTTTTTAATTATTATTATTATTATTATTAAAACTGCTTTTATTGTAGCTGAAATAAAAGAAATAAGACTTTCTCCAGAAGAAAAAATATTATAGGAAATACTGTGAAAAATTCCTGAATCTGTTAAACATCATTTGGGAAATATTGGAAAAAGAACAAAAATCACAGGAGGGCGAATAATTGTGACTTCAACTGTATAGAGTCAAGCCCGAAATTATTCATACCCCTGGCAAATTCTGACTTAAAGTTTTTGTTTAAATGTAAATAAAAGCTGAGAAATATTTATTTTTCCACAATGACGCCTCTTGTACTTCGTCTTATTATCTTTAGGGAGAAGCCCGTGTCATTTCTGGTAAATAAAAAAATCTTGCTGGTTGAATAAAAGTAACTTTATGTCAGAATTTGCCAGGGGTATGAATATTTCAGGCTTGACTGTAAAATGCAAACCTTCTTGCTGACAAAGGGGGTAAAACTTGGTTTGGGATTTCGAATGACAATTAGTTATTATTTTGTGAAACTAAACTAGACTTGTTGTCTAATGATTCTGGTTCAAAATGTTTTCAAAAAACATTTTATTTTATTTTAAATATTAATTATTGTTCTTTTGTAAATCAATGTAAAATAATAATAATAATAATGTAATCATTTATTATTATTATTATTAATAATAATAAAATAATGTATAAAATAATGTATTAAAATGAATTAAAATAAAATGTTACAATTTAATAAATCCATATAAACAATAATTAGTATGATTATTATTAATGTAATTATTAATAATATAAAGAATACATTAATAGGGCATCACGGTGGCGCAGTGGGTAGCACGATTGCCTCACAGCAAGAAGGTCGCTGGTTCAAGCCCCGGCTGGGTCAGTTGGCATTTCTGTTTGGAGTTTGCATGTTCTCCCCGTGTTGACACGGGTTTCCTCCGGGTGCTCCGGTTTCCCCCACAAGTCCAAACACATGCGCTATAGGTGAATTGGGTAAACAAAATTGGCCGTAGTGTATGTGTGGGAATGAGAGTGTATGGACGTTTCCCAGTAAAGGGGTTTTGGCTGGAAGGGCATCCGCTGCGTAAAACATATGCTGGATAAATTGGCGGTTCATTCCACTGTGGCGACCCCGGATTAATAAAGGGACTAAGCCGAAAAGAAAATGAATGAATGAATGAATGAATGAATGTTTCAATTCAGGCGACACGGTGGCTCAGTGGTTAGCACTGTCGCCTCACAGCAAGAAGGTTGCTGGTTCGAGTCCCGGCTGGGTCAGTTGGCATTTCTGTGTGGAGTTTGCATGTTCTCCCCGTGTTGGTGTGGGTTTCCTCCGGGTGCTCCGATTTCCCCCACAGTCCAAACACATGCGCTATAGGTGAACTGGGTAAACAAAATTGGCTGTAATGTATGTGTGTGAGTGAGTGTGTATGGATGTTTCCCAGTACTGGGTTGCAGCTGGAAGGGCACTGTATAAAACATATGCTGGATAAGTTGGCGGTTCATTCCACTGTAGCAACCCCTGATGAATAAAGGGACTAACCCGAAGGAAAATGAATGAGTGAATGATTCAATTCAGCCCGTACAAACTGTTTGCAACCGCTTACCTTAAAAAAATCTAATAAATCCAAATGAATCATTTTTTTCAGTGCAGTTAAAACAAAGGTGTCAGTCATTGCGTATTCCTGAAATTCCACTCGAGACGTCTTCATTTGTCTGTTTGCTTTTGGGAGAGGTCTAGAATAACTGCAGTGCAGATGAATGCTGCGCTGGGACCTCCACGCTCTCCTCGGCTTTATGTCTGTCACTAATGGCTTTTAGAGGTGAGGTTAACTTAAAGCTAAGAGGGCATGTTTAGAGGATGGAAGCCCTTATCGCATCTATCCGAAATATCTTGTCGGCAGCCATTCATTGCTCTCGGGGATAAATAAACCTAAAATAACTCCACACTGACTAAATGTCAGGCAGATAACAGTTGGCTGCTGGAATGACCTGTTTTTTTTCTCTCTCTCTCTGTGGTAACTCACTCTTCATCCCGCTCCTTTTTTTTTCCTTCTTCTTCTCTTTTTGGTTTTATTTGGAGGAAACAGAAAGCCCCAGTGTGAGAAGCCACTTGTTATCTGAGAGTCTTGGGAATCGAGTCCTCTGCGGAGTCTTCACTCAGCACACTAATGAAAGCTGGACAATTTTGTGTGCGTTCGTTCCCAACATACTTAACCCCTATCCCTTAGTGCTCTTCCCTAACCAACCAACCACCCCCATATATCTCTGCAACACCACAGCTTTCCTTAAACAACCACAACTATACGTCAATAATGAGAGATAGATTTGACTAGAACTGAAGCGAGTGTTAATCCAGTGTAATGCAATTCATCAGGTATCAACAAATAAAAGTTTTCATCAACCCAGCATTGGAAAAAATATGTAAAATTTACGACAAGTACTTTTGCACTACAATTCAAGTAATATTGAAAACTTGGACTATATCTACTGAAGTAATATTTTATTAGGGTATCTTCCCTTTTACTCAAGTGCCTGATTTGTGTACTTCGTCCAATGCAAACCGTTTGCTTTTTGAATTTGTAATATTGTAAATGCTTTTTCTTATGCATCTTCATTCGTATCATAATTAGCTTAGGTTTCTTGATTTAAGAATGTTTTGAAATTGGTATTAGACAACAAAGCAAAATACTAATTATAGGATTCAAAATAATAAGTGCACTGGGGCACATCTTCCCTTTAGTTATCCACACATTAGTCGCTTTCTTTGTGGGCAAACGGACAGGTTTTAGATGCCACTCCTTCTTCCTTTGAAACTCTGGAGTCACATGAAAGAGGAAGGTCCATGAGTGGCTATTGACATTGGTTGTTTTTTAGAGGCATTGGTGGCAATCTGGAGTCCCGAAGGGGGAATGAGCTTCCCTGTGCTGAATGTGGTAGTGCCTTCCATAGGTGTCCAGACATGAGCTCAATGAAGTGTCTAAAAGACAAAGGCCGTAGGTCACGGTAAAGGTCTTTGATCCCCCTGTGCACTCAAAGATATTTTTCCTAGGGCCTTTTTGTTTGTTTTACTATTTCTTCCCTCGGTTAACTTTCTATTCTCTCCAGTCGGCCCCCACTGCTGGAGTCACTTACAAAGCATTGAGTGCTGTATGGTTAGGAAGCCACCAGGGGAAGCAGGTTCAAAGAGATGGCAGAGTGCTTCTGTATGGCCTGGTCCCCAGTGAGTGGATAAATACATGCATTCAGCTCGCAGGTGCATGGGTTGATGTCTGAACAAAACTTCAATAGACGCTACAGGAGATTCAAGGGCAGCCTATGTGAAGGTGGAGATACTATATAACGCACCAAATCCATCCTGGCATCTTGTGGAAAGCCTCAGTTCAAAAGTAGACTGCATAAATATCTGCACAGATGTTACAGCCCGACGTGTGTGGAAATTCAGCATCATTTTTCTCCCTTAGTAGGACTCTCTGAAGGTTTGGATTTCATAAGAAAAAAAGAAATGACAGGTGGTGTTGGAAATACATTTGAAGAGTTTTACAATGATATAACTGTCAGCCAGTCTTGTTTGGTCACCATCTCAGGTAGTTAAAAAATGGTTAAGTTGTTTGCTTGATATTATATATCTGTTGATCGTTTTGAAAAATTACGAGTTAATCGCAATCATGGTCTCTGATTAAGCTTAATATTCCCAGTTTTAAAGAATAGCATCACACCACTACAACGATAAAGATACAGAGGAACGATATTGTTGGGATCACTTTCAAAACGATTTTTCCCAGCTGATGAATGATAAAACACTGACAGCCAGTCAGAATCCATTGAAAGTCAAAGATATTGCGCAATTTACAGATACAGATGACACAGTCAAAAAGCACACTGTTTGATGTTAAGCCCTCTTTTAAAAAATTATTTTAAAGATAATGACTATCATAGAAACAATCGGTTATACCATGGGAAATAATGATTTAAAAAAATTAAACTGAAGTTATGAAAGTCATGCTGGAAAATTAAAGAAGGAATCCAGTGCTAGTTTCAGTGTCTTTGTGTTGCCTTCTTTGAAAATGCTACGGAACTGACTACGATTGCTAAATTCAGTGTTTGATTAGATTGATTACAGTCACACCCTCAATTGTATGTTCAGATGCGCTAGTAGCACACTGATCACAAGGGTCACAAGGGATAATGCCTAATTAAAAGCATAATCTAAAAAAAACCCAGATCATTATCGTTTGTCTGTGTGGACACAAATACACTTATCGTTATCGTGCTTGGTGTGAACAGGCTTTAACACCAAGGTTCTTTTTGTTACTTGCTGATGTCCAGTGGTCCCCAGTAAGAGCAATGGAAGTACCTTCTGCAAACTGGCTCACTGTTTTAGCTCTTTCAGTGTCGTACAGTTCTATGTGCATTTTCGTAACAATAGTTCCTGTCGATGGTATGGTCTGGTACAGTCCTGAACAATATTGATGGGTCTGCAGTCTGTGGATATCCATTTAGTGATGGAATCAGTTCGCTTTGCAGTTGTTGTTTTTTGTTGACATGTGTCTGGTTGATGGCACTGGCACTTGCTAACATCTGCAAAAATACATTTGGCCCAAAATTGGTATTTCAAACTTCTGGTGCTTCGGTGGAAGGACAGTTATTCACACTAACTTTGGTTTAATCCAAACTCCTATTTGGAAGTTTTTCCTAAGGATGCTTGTTGTTCAGCACAAACGTTGTGTCATGTAGTGATGGGTCGTTCTTGAATGATTCGTTCATTTTGAACGAATCTTTTGTATGACTCGAGAACGATGAGTCCTCACAGGGAGTGATTCGTTCATTTGCGCATGCGCACATTTGTGCAGGTGGAGTAGAAGATTAGTTCCTTTTTCGAGTCTACTATAGGGTTTGAGTCGTTCGTTCATCATGTGAAAGACAGAAGCCAATCATATGCAGTCAGAGCCGGAAAAAGATTTGATCCGTTCATCTCTCAAGTCCTCGATTTGAGTCCTTCGTTTATCACGTGAAAGACAGAAGCCAATTAAATGCATTTAGAGCTGGAAAAAGATTTGATCCGTTCATCTCTCGAGTCCTCGATATGAGTCCTTCGTTTATCACATGAAAGACGAAGATGAACGAACGACTCAAAAACCAGAAGACTCAAAACGTGAACTAATCATGGCTCCTTTCGACTCAGACTGTGTGCATTGGTTAAGCTTATATGGGACTGTCAGTGTGACGTGAACAAACAACTCAAATTTGAAGACCTGTCAGAAGAGGTGAGCTGAGCTAATCATAGACAAAAGACCAGGTAAACAATAAATGATTAATACTTGTTTGTAGTGTGATCAATGTTTGGTGTAGTTGTAGATGAGTTTGGAAGCAACATTTTAATAATATTTTGGCAAATTGAACGAAATGACTCGAAAAAAGATTTGTTCATCTCAATGAACGAGACTCAAAGGTCCGAGTCAGTAAAATGATCCGAACTTCCCATCACTAGTGTCTTGATCCATTTTATATTATAATTTTGTCCCTCACACAATGATAGCCTACGGCTGCAATGATGGCAAGAAGTTGGGATCAAACCTTATCAAAAGATTGTGATGGTGACTGTGATTATCTGAGGAACTCTGTCCAACTGAAATCATCTTGTGTTTGGACACTGATAGTGTTAAGTAGAGATTGTGTGCATGTGTGAGCGAGTGTGTACTTTAGGAAGGAGGGGGCTTTTAAAATGTAAGGCTTGGACAAGCAGCCTCTGCAACACTAATGGATTAACAGCGTGACCTGGCATGCTAATGGATATTGTCTGTGATGTAATGAGCTTTTAATTAGGTCACCTCTGAGCTTGACCCTCGTGTAATGAGGGGGGACGAGAAGCTGAGCGTAAGAGAGTGGAAGACAGATGACAGCCCCCTGACCTGCATGTGTGAAGCGTCCCGGGCCGTAAACAGCAATGGACATTCCATGCATTCTCCACCCAGCATCTCGTGGCCCTCCACCCGCAGCCCTCCTTCAGCCAACTGAGCTTCTGCAATAAAGCTTATCCTCGCAACAGTTTGAGTCACATTTCCTTGACTGCAAAGCAAGACAGACCTGCTTTTACAGCAGATGTTTTATATAAAGTACTTTTCACCTAAAAATCTTTATTTCAATGTGTCTCGATTCAGGCAAATGCCTGAATTCCTTGAATATCACCTTTGTCAAAAGTGAGAAGCAAATTGAGATTTATAATCTCGTGTAATAATTTCATGAATCTCCTGAACCCCCAGTGCTGGGAAACACACACTCACTCACACATACACACACACACACACACGCATACACTACGGCCAATTTAGTTTATCCAATTCCACGTCTTTGGACTGTGGTGGAAGAACGGGGAGAGCATGAAACATCCACACAGACATGCCAGCTGGTCCAGCCAGGACTCAAACCAGCGACCTTCTTGCTGTGAGGTGACAGTGCTAACCACTGAGACACTGTTCAGCCCCTTTATTCAAACTATTATGATTATTCAAACGTAAAAATCACAATATGTATTAATGTTTGGGTAATATATTAAAATGAGGTAATATAGACTAATGTAAAAAAAAATTTGATATTTAAACGCAACAAAAAGTGGTGAAAGAATCTGATCATAGCAATGGGGATATTTTTATACAAGTGCTGAAATTTGTACTCCAGTCAAGACACAAAACATTTATTGATATAGTACCTTATACTATTGATGGCTTAAAACAAGCTATTTTTCTACTACAAAGCCACAAATTTCTCATAATTTCTGATTTAAAAAAACATAATATCTTTTTATTTTCAAGAAATTTTCTAGGAAAATTTATAACATTTTGTGTTTAAAAAAATAGACCAGGATGGAGCTGGAGGACTGACAAAACTTCAATTAAGAGAGAATTATACTTATGTATCAAGTGATCGCCGTAACCCATGGCGCATGCCTTGCATGTAGCCATGCATTCTTCTGCATTCTGTTTGTGTTGCTCTAACAATAACACTTCCAAAATGCTAGCTGGAAGTGGGTTTTTTGTGTTCTTCTGTGTCGAGTTTCTTCATGGGTGTTTTGTTGAAATGCATAAAAATGCTAACTTACTGTAGAAGTAGCTAAAACTCACACGAGAGAAGAAAGAGGCAGGAACCAGAAAACGTGCAACAACTTAAATCATAAATTAAACACAAAACAAAAGCATCCATCTGGAGCTCCTCTACGAGACCTGAGACTTTTTAAACACTCTGTCGGTCTGGCTCCTCTCCCACAGCTCTCGGGCCCTGCCCACACTCGTCACCACTACCAAGCCATCGCTGCAATGTGTAGTTACTTTTTTGAAAGGCACTTGGGCAATAAGCCACCGTTGAGCCAACAGGTCAAGGCTGGGCTATGGGCCTTGAAGCAATGGAGCCATATTTTGTCAGGCCCTGGGTCTTTTGACTAGGATGTCCAAAATAACTTTGCTGATTTATTGGAGCTAAGGGGTGAATCCGGGTGGAGAACATGGAAGACACAGAGACAGGAAACAAGACAGGTGACAGACAAAAAGCTTGAGGACTGGGCTGGATCAGCAGCGTATAATGAGATTTACTACTGGATAAAATCTCCATTGGAAGGGTGTGGGCTAGTCTATTAGGGACTAGGAAGTCATATAATGCACACAGGGCCAGCAGGGACACATAATCCATAGGGGTAGGAGTCTGGGAAGTCTGTCCACTTTGATCAGAATTCCCACCACAAACCTGGCAGGTGGCTCTAACTGCTGACCTGCCCAGGCAACAGGTTCTGCTTCAGAGATGAATACATCTTCAGGCTCCTCCAACTTTTGGATCAATGGTAGGTATGGAACCTCATGTTTGTGGCAGCTGTGACTTAGGCTCTGGTTGTGTTCAGTGTGAGCACTTGCTCTGGGATGTCCTCTGGATGGACTGGGCCAGGAAAGGAGAGAATTAGTTACAAAGGTGGTGTTTTCAAAGTCTTCTTTGACCACCCCGACAAATAATTAGTAATTGACCAGCCACATCACATAAAACACATAACTAGTCATTCATTCATTCATTCATTCATTCATTTGGCTTAGTCCCTTATTTATCAGGGGTCGCCACAGTGGAATGAACCTCCAGCTATTCTAGCATGTTTTATGCAGCAGATGCCCTTCCAGCGACAACCCAGTACTGGGAAACACCCATACACTCTCACATTCACACACTATGGTCAATTTAGTTAATCCAATTCACTTATACTGCATGTGTTTGGACTGTGGAGGAAACCGGAGCACCCGGAGGAAACCCACGCCAACACGGGGAGAACATGCAAACTCCACACAGAAATGCCAACTAGCCCAGCTGGGACTCGAACCAGCGACCTTCTTGCTCTGAGGCGACAGTGCTAACCTGTGAGACACCATTCCGCTAAAACACATAACCATGTACCAGATTTCCAGTGGGCATTTTCATTGTGGAATTCAGATCTGGTCTACTTTGGAGGAGGCACCCAGATGTTCTGTCAACAGGTAATGATGAATTAAATTGCGGCATAATCACTTAACTTAACAACATCAAAAAAGGCAGACATGTAACAAAAAATGTAACAACTACTAGCTTGTGTAAACACGAAGTCAACACCAGACAAATAGTAAGACAAATGAGGGCATATAAAAACACAGGCTATTGAACACTAAACTTGACACAGGTGTACAACATACTCAGAAACTACAGAAACAATCTAGTGATCTAAAGACAGTAAACAGGTTGAAAGTCCATAAAAATGAAACCAAGGTTTGGCCACTGGCCTCACCAGGACGTTATAGTGCAAATTTCTGCAGACTGAGATATTAAACTCTCCGTTAGCAAAAAAGAAAATCAGCAGCCAAAGAATCTTTCCAAACAGAAGAGTCGCCCACACATTAGCACTGCCTAAACATAAATTGTGAACATTTGTGGGGATTTTGCTTATGCCATTGAAATGGCCCTTGTGGACAACCCAACATCATGTGCTGAAGAAAGATTTAATGTTTTGCTTTCTTCTGTTTGATCTTCACTCCCAACAGCACCATAAAGCCATAAAGAATGCAGCCAGTTGCAGTGGTATTAACCGACCACTCTTTTATTTAAAGTATTTTATCTTGTATTGTATATTTCTATACAAACTTCATTACATACTATCAGTAGAGCTTCAGGCAATTACATGTTGTATAACCCCCTCTAAAACACAATCAGTCAGGGCCCACA
Organism: Danio jaintianensis; assembly: GCA_903798115.1. Classification (NCBI taxonomy): domain Eukaryota; kingdom Metazoa; phylum Chordata; class Actinopteri; order Cypriniformes; family Danionidae; genus Danio; species Danio jaintianensis. The sequence goes on along the minus strand of CAIGQV010001319.1, from coordinate 1,857,764 downwards.
GCAACAACTTGCCTCTGGGCCCTGAATGCTCTGACTATGGCCCTGACTGTATGCGTTGGCAGTGCATTATGATCCTCTAACAGGAGGATGGAGGGAAGGTGCTAGATAAAGAAATGAATTAGAAAGTAAGTGAAGGTATTTAAAGTGTCCTCACTGTGTTGTACTTCCTCTAAAGTGCTCTGTGTCAATGTCAGCTTTTCAGCAAGATGGATAACAACATTGCGACTAGGCTTTAATCAGCCTCCAGGAACTAAATTCAAAGATACCAGCCATTATACGGACAAGTAGAAGGTGCACGGGCATGTGTGGTTTTATCTATGAAAGTGCTGCTGTACATTTGGATTAAAGATTGCTTTGTGAACAGAAATGTGTTGTACAGATGAACTTAGGCAGATAACTATATCGAGAAAAAAATAACTTTATATTTTTCTGTGTCTTGGATTTATGTTTAAAAGGGTCTGGCACTATTATTTGGCACTAAGAAGCGAGGGAGATCTTTTTCATTTTATTAAGCATCACCCAATCTCTATGTTCTTACAGCCCAAAAAAAGATGACTAGTCAGAGACACGAAGAAGACAAGGGCAGAAAAGGGCTTTTTCTATTACCTCAAAAACTCAACTGAAGGGTTAGGAAAGAAAGGAAGGCCCAGATGCTAAAGATGCACTTTAGAACGCAGAAATCATTCGAGCTGGTGTTTGGGAAAATTTCCTTAGCTTGGCCCATCAATGTTTAATATGGCTCCAACCAGTGACCTCCACTATTTCCTCATAGGCACCCAGTGTCCCCAGTTCAATGCTAAATGTATCCATCTCATCAAAAGCAGATAGTTTCAGCACCAAGCCTTCACTCTGGGTGGAACAACTGCAGAGTTTGTCCCCGAAACCTGAGAGAAGGTACTACATTTTTTTATTTTTTTAATCAGTGCTTTTAACCATGTCGATTAAAGCAGTTTTACATAGATTATGAAAAATCCCATAATAATATTTTAGATTATGGAACATTTTCAGGAAATCAGGCAGGGAGTGGTAGAATGCTGGTATTATTCTAGCTTTTAAAACTGAACAGTTCCGTTTAATACAAATGTCACAGTTAAACAACAATCCACTGAGAAGCAGCTCCACCAACCTCAATCAAGCAAGTCTGAGGCGACAATAGCAAGGAACCAAAACTTCACCAATTGAAGCAAGTGGAGAACAAACCTTGGTAGAAACCAGGCTCAGTCGGGACCCCAGTTTTCCTTTGACCAAATGGAATAGAGGCAGAGTTGCAGTCTAACAGTCAGGACACACCAAGCCAATGGTCGTCCATCAGTCAGCATCGATCCGGTTAGTTGGTTTGATGTGTTCCACACGTTGCTTCTCATTTGGGTTAACCTCGGATTGAGTTGGCCTGATTCAGCATGTAGAATTGCTATCAGCTGTTGCTGAAGTGACCAGACTGATTGGTTATTCAGCACTGAATTAAAGTGCTAGAACAAAAACTGAAGTGACATACCCAAGTAAACAATTCAAGTCAAGATGAAGCACAAAGGAGCCGGCTGTAATTTAACTACATTACATTTAAATGTAAAGACACATCCTCTCATGCTGGTGCATTCTCATTTCAGTCAGCTGCTGTCCATTTGGTGTGTTCATGTGCATCTTTTAGGTCCAGGCGGAAACAGATTGACGCAAGCCGACAACACAGTTTTTGTTGGTGCTAGTTATTTGGACTCAGGTTGATGTGTCCCGGCCTCTAAAGACATCGGAGGGCTTGTGAACACTAAGCATCCATCTTAAGATAGAGCCTTGCCCATCTCTAACCCCTCTACATGATACATCTGTGACGCCCAGAGTCTGAGCATTCTGCCTCAGCACGAGTAGGAGCCGAGCCACAGCAAGACGAGCCTGAATAGCTTCATCAAAGCATTGCAGCCCGGAGTGGATTGATCGCATGTGCAAACGCCCATGTTGCTCACAGTCAGCTCCCACAAGAGTTGACAAAACTGACTGAGCTAATCGAGCATGCATCCTACTCCAAAAATGACCAAATAGGTTGCAACTAGCCTATTACAATGTATAGTTACATTTTAATGTTAGGATCCCCCTAGCTAGTGTAAAAATAATGCCAGTGGTGTTTTAAAATGACATTTGACTGACAATACCAACAGTTACTTATCCACAGTTTTTCTGTTTCTATTTCACAAAGTTTACACTTATAAATATATGTAAAAATGATTTATACTACTATAATGCAATCTTGTACCAGTTGAGCCAAATGGCACAATGCATTATTTGTGGTAAGGGCAGTATATTAGTAAACAATCCCATCTGTATTATTTCTGGAAAAGACCTATTTGATGTAATTGGATGTAGGAAACCATGCTCTCAACCAAACATTCAACACAAAGCTTGTGTGTATCCTCATTTTAGTGATATAGCAATGATTATGAGGCACTCATTATATGGCAATAATGAAATATCAAACAATAGTAATACATGGAGCACTTGCTTAAGACACGGATCCTGATATTTTTTTATTTAAGTGTCAGGAAGCCCCCCTGTTTCAGCTTAGTTTTTACATACTTCCATTTTGAAAAAGGCTAGGAACAGGGGTGTTTAGGTCGTAATGTCAAGTGTGGAAAGAGGGAAGGGATTGCATAAAAAGGGGAGTTTCACCAATACCAGATTGCGCCTTCCTTCATTTGCCACTATAGGGGTAGGGTTATGAATAGGTGTGGGGTAGGGTTAAGATTAGGAGGTGTAGTTGGAATTAGGCAATCGGGTATTGGTGAACACAATATTTACATTTAGTCATTTAGCAGACGATTTTGTCCAAAGCGACTGGCAACTGAGGAGGCATTCGGTGATTCAACAAGAAGAGGCAATACACACAACAAGTGCTAATTATACAAAGTATCTGTTAGTGCTCAGAGAAATAAGTGCTAGAGTAAGGAGGGGGGAGTGTTTTTTTTTTTTTAAATAGACAAGAGAGTGTTTCTACAGGTGGTTTATCAAGCCCACTTACCTGTGTGAAGCACACTTCATACATTTAGACTTATGGAGTGATTATAAGAAAGTGTCAAATGTGCAAAACTGGTGCAAGTGTCGGTTAAAGTGTCAGAGAGATGAAAGATTGTGTTTTCCACAGGTGGTTTGTCAAGCCTACTTACCTGTGTAAGGCACACTCAGAATTGCATTATGCTTTGAGGTTGTCGTGTGGTAGAGGGGAGAAAAAAAGGGGGTGCTGGTTTTGTTTACAGGGGTTCAGATGATCGTGGAAGAGATGGGGTTTTTAGTTGTCGCTTGAATGATACTACTGAATCAGCAGTCAGAATGGACAGCTATGGACAGAGACGGACAGCTATGCTGAGACCAGCAGAACTCTCAGCAGTTTAGAGAGCAGTTCTCCACATTAATATCCCCTGAATCACACAGTGGTCATACGGATGGATGACAGTGCAGGTCATCTACCTTAAAAATGTAGTGCACACTCTCATTTCTGTGACGTGCTCAGTTTAATGAAGTTCAAGCCGAGATGACAGAACATGCGTCCTAGATGTCTTCTGGTAAATAGATTCATTCATTCATTCATTTTCCTTCGGCTTAGTCTCTATTTCAGAGGTCGCCACAGCAGAATGAACTGCCAACTATTCCAGCATATGTTTCACGCAGCAGATCCCCTTCCAGCCGCAACCCAGCACTGGGAAACACCCATACACACTCATTCACACACTCATACACTACAGCCAATTTAGTTTATTCAAGTCACTTATAACGCATGTCTTTGGATTGTGGGGGAAACTGGAGCACCTGGAGGAAACCTACGCCAACACGGGGAGAACATGCAAACTCCACACAGAAATGCCAACTGGCCTAGCCGGGACTCGAACCAGCGACCTTCTTGCTATGAGGCGACAGTGCTTCCCTTATAGCATCTTACAGATACTAAAATACCACTGGTTCAGATGAACTGAAGGAAAGGTCCTTCCAAACCCCCAAACCTTTTAATTTTCTATACAACATCAGAATCAAAAGCCTTAATGCTTAGCGATCGATCTGCCCAACTCTACCAGAAACAACATTTTTTTGCGTCACTTCTTAAGAGAAAGCTCTTTGATAATGGGTTTGACTGGGCTAAAGTAAAGGCAGCTGTCCAGATTCCTGAGCAGATCTATAATCATCCTATGATGTATATAATTATATCTTGGATGTCAAGAAACAGAAGTGGCTGAGAGGGCAGCGAGTAGTGACAAGACGCATTTATTGTTTTTTTTGGCTTTTAAAAGGGTCGAGTCACATGAAAACTCGTCTCACTTGGTCTTTTAGACAGAAAGTGTTTATAGTAATGTACATTTCAGATCTCAAAGTGATCTAAAGAGAGTTACTGAAAGTAAAAACAGTTAAATGTGCACTTGACGTCACACACCAGAATGCGTAAGCATGGCCGCCTACATTTACACAGACATAACACATATTGCATGATCAGAAAACTTGGCTCATGTAGTCAGAGTGATGAAATACAGAGAAAACTGACTGTTTGACTACAAATTTGCTCCAATATATGCTTTATCAAGTTCTTAAGCTGTGCCTGCTCAGTAATACTAATGAAGAACTATATTGTATAGAATTTACAACACTTTATTAATAAATGCTAAAGCGTGCTTTAGTATTAGCTATAGTGAACTCATACCAACCCAGGCTCATTCTGAAAACGTACCTCTATATACATTTCTGGAGAGCACCAAATACGTCCCAGGTGCTATGTTTTTTTTGCAGTTTTTTTTTTCCGCGAATCCACCAGAGGCCGCTGTGTACACTTTTTGAGATCTCAAATTTCTCTCGCGAGTGCCATTCGCGCCTGCTGTTCTCACGTAAATCCACAAGAGGGTGCTGTCGACTGACTGAATGACTGACTGACCGATCGACTGACCCACCATCCTCCTTCTCTAAACCCAACCAATAGTGTTTTTAAAAGCACAGATTGACCCGCCCACCCACTTTCCTAAACCCAACCGATTTTTAAAAAGCATTTCAGAAAAAGAAAAGCCCTCGTCTGATTTTTACCACATTCTCACCCTGTTATTTACTTGTTTATTTAAATTTTTGGCTTCTGTCTTACCTGCTTTCTGGAACTGTTCTTCGACAGACTCGAACCCCGTCGTCGTGGTCAACTCCTCTCTGCGTTTTAAGTCTGGCGATGTACATGGCGAGGTAACTGGACAAACTGGTAACAGCAGGAAAGCCATCCATAGAGAGGTAAGCGGTCAGCTGGTAAGCGCGAAAAGGAACAGCGTCATACCGCTCCGTAGCGTTCGTTTTAAAGACGAAATGCAGCCATACGTACTTCTGGCTACATAATTCTCTATCCCCAAAAATGTATGTAGGGCTACGTTTTCAGAATGAGCCTACGTTGACTGATACACTTTAATAAATACTGTAGTATAATTTAGTTTTTACTGCAGTAAACTGTGGTAGACTTTATAATTGTAGAAACTACAGAGTTGAGTAATTTGCTTATGTTACTAGTTGTGTTGCTGTATCAACTACAGAATTCATTCATTCATTTTTCTTCGGCTTACTCACTATTTCAGAGGTCGCCACAGTGGAATAAACTGGCAACTATTCCAGCATATGTTTTATGCAGCTGATGCCCTTCCAGCCGCAACCCAGTACTAGGAAACACCCATACACACTCATTCACACACACTCATACACTACGGACAATTTAGTTTATTCAATTCACCTATAGCGCATGTGTTTGGACTGTGGGGGAAACCGGAGCACCCGGAGGAAACCCACGCAAACACGGGGAGAACATGCAAACTCCACACGCGACAGTGCTAACCACTGAGCCACCGTGCTGCCCGCAACTACAGATAGAATAAAGCCTGACAGGTTTATCAACAGCTGTTGTATAAGACTGAAAACAACCGCCTAGATGTACATTATCCTGCTTATTACATGGCTAAGTTCCCACAAAAGTAAACAATTAAACACAAAACATTGATCTGAGGAGCTATAATAAATTACTATCTATTTTATTAAACCTAAAGCTTGCAGAATTTAGTGCCATCTTGTGACTGAATAATGCGCAGGTTAGTGTATACTCCATCAGCGGTTTTCGTTTCTGTCAGCTTTGTGTTTTTGACTATTTAGCGCCATCTTGTGTCTGAATAATGCGCATGTTAGTGTATACTCCATCAGCTGTTTTCGTTTCTGTCAGCTTTGCGT
>CAIGQV010001319.1:1827346-1851541 GCA_903798115.1 Danio jaintianensis | reverse complement strand
CGCAGGTTAGTGTATACTCCATCAGCTGTTTTCATTTGTCAGCTTTGCATTTAATTAAAGAATTAATAAACTATTACGGCTAAAAACAATGTTTGTTTTGTAGCAACTAGCCGTGTAATAAGTGGCATAAAGTACATCCAGAAGGTTGTTTTCACTGAATAAATTGCTTCAGTCTTATATGAGTGTTCCACAACTGACAGAGTATCTTAAGATATGCACTGCACAGTAATGATACATTTCCATTCTCTTATGCACCAAGATTTGTAATGTTTGCAGATTGCGAAGCGTCTGAAAGCTGCTGTATTGAGTCTGATCTGCAGTTTGGTGTTTTTGCGATGGTTCGCTCTCTCAGACCAGCCTCAGCACCTGCATGTGCTCATTTTGAAAGATGTTGCAGACACAAGAATGTGTGCGGTAAACACAAGGGAGCTGTGTTTATAATAAATCAGCTTTATTGGCCTCTGATGGAGGTGATATCAGTCAAATTTATGCGGATCTTCTGCAATACACTGCTGTGCTTCCATGAAATGGGGAACAATCAGTTTTTGCTCCGTTATGGCGATAAGTATGCACTCTGATATCGGTTACTGCTGCTTGATTTCATACACTCTATGTAAATATGGGTTGTCATAACCTAAAGATTGGTTAATTTTTTCAATTGTTTTTAAATGACACTTTTTTGTTCAACCCAACATTGGGATATTTTGTTGTGTTTGTTTGTGTTTTATATGGGTTATGCATGTATTACCAGCTCAGTTTATTGCTTCAAATTATTATTATTAAACATTGTGAGCAATGTCATGCAGAAAAAAATGTTGTTTAACGTTCCAACTTACGGCAAAATATATAAAAAAAATCTAAATCAAAATATGAAAATAGGGCGGCACGGTGGCTCGTTGGTCAGCACTGTCACCTCACAGCAAGAAGGTCGCTAGTTCGAGTCCCGGCTGGGCCAGTTGGCATTTCTGTGAGGAGTTTGCATGTTCTCCCCATGTTGGCGTAGGTTTCCTCCGGGTGCTCCGGTTTCCCCCACAAGTCCAAACACATGCGCTATAGGGGAATTTAATAAGCTAAATTGGCCATAGTGTATGAATGTGTGTGTGTGTGTGTGTGTGTGAGAGAGAATGAGAGTGTATGGGTGTTTCCCAGTACTGGGTTGCAGCTGGAAGGGCTGCGTAAAACATATGCTGGAATAGTTGGCGGTTTATTCCACTGTGGCAACCCCTGATAAATAAGGGACTAAGCCAAAGGAAAATGAATGAATGAAAATAGGACAATAGTATAATATTTCATTCATTTTTTTAAGTTTCTTGTTTCTTATTAAAAAAGATGATATTCATTCATTCATTCATTTTCTTTTCGGCTTAGTCCCTTTATTAATCTGGGGTCGCCAAAAAAAAGATGATATATCTAATGAAAAATATCTTCTCTCTTAAACAGCACTTGGAAAATATATATTTTTAATAAAGACTTCACAGGAGAGCTAATAATTTTGACTTCAACTGTGTATATATATATATATATATGGGCTGCACGGTGGCGCAGTGGGTAGCACGTTCGCCTCACAGCAAGAATGTCGCTGGTTCGAGCCTCGGCTGGGTCAGTTGGCGTTTCTGTGTGTAGTTTGCATGGTCTCCCCGTGTTTGCGTGGGTTTCCTCCGGTTTCCCCACAAGTCCAAAAACATGCGCTATAGGGGAATTGGGTAAGCTAAATTGTCCATAGTGTATGTGTGTTAATGAGTGTGTATGGGTGTTTCCCAGTGATGGGTTGCAGCTGGAAGGGCATCCGCTGCGTAAAACATATGCTGGATAAGTTGGCGGTTCATTCCGCTGTGACGACCCCAGATTAATAAAGGGACTAAGCCAAAATGAATGAATGATTGAATATATATATACATCAAATATTAAGAACAACCTTATCTGATATTTTCTGATAATATCTGATTTACTATTAAATATATTTGTTAAAATCTTGAGGTTATATTGCGTATGTATGAATTCTGTTTTAATTTTAATCAAAGTTTTACACTTATTATGTTTCTACGTCATACTAAACTAATAGTGTATTTATATGTTACATGTTGTGCTAAATCACAACATAATTCTTCAAGGTATAAATACATATATAGTGAACGATATGACCAATTGTATAAGTCAGCTCTTTCTTTAACGTGTCAGTAATGAGTGAAGTGGAGGTTGTGTTTGGTGATTGTAACTATAGTCAGTAACTAGGTGTGTCTTGGCTTCGCTCCCGACGGTGAACAGAGGAAAGAGATAATTAGAAGGAAAACAAACACTGGGTTGGGACTCAGTAATGGATGTCTGGTCACCCTGAGACTAAACCAGGCACATCTTCGCTATAGTCTACAAAAAGTTGATTAGTGATGAATAGTGATGTACCGCTGATGTCAGAACTATTAGTCCTCCTGAATTATTAGCCTGCCTATATATTTTCTCCCTAATTTTTGTTTAATGGAGAGAAGATTTTTTCAACACATTTCTAAACATAAGAGATTTAATAACTCATTTCTAATAACTGATTTCTTTTATCTTTGTCATGATGACAGTGAATAATATTTGACTAGATATTTTTCAAGATACTAGTATTCAGCTTAAACTGACATTTATGGGCTTAATTAGGTTAATCAGGCAAGTCATTGTATAACAGTGGTTTGTTCTGTAGACCAATCGAAACAAATATTGCTTAAGGGGGCTAATAATATTGACCTTAAAATGGGTTTAAAAAATTAAAAACTGCTTTTATTCTAGCCGAAATAAAACAAATAAGAAAAAATATTATAGTAAATACTGTGAAAACTTGCTTGCTCCATTAAATATTACTTGAGAAATTACAGGAGGGCTAATAATTTTGCCCTCAATTGTATGTCATACAAATAATAATAATAATAAAAAAATGCTTTTTCAGGGTTTCTACTTTTAAAAATTGACATTTTTAGTTCAATGTTTGACTTTTTTTTGTAACAATTGTAAAATTCATCAGCGATTTCTAAGTGAAAACTGTTTCTACACTAATTTGTTTTCATTTCACGAGCAAAATGGCTCTTGCACTGGCTACTCAAGCCCTGTTGAGAGAATTACCTTGCTAAATATTATGTCAAGGCTGCACAGTGGCGCAGTCGGTAGCACCATTGCCTCACAGCAAGAAAGTCGCTGGTTCGAGCCTCGGCTGGGTCAGTTGGCGTTTCTGTGTGGAGTTTGCATGTTCTCCCCATGTTCGCGTGGGTTTCCTCCGGGTGCTCCGGTTTCCTCCACAGTCCAAAGACGTGGTATAGGTGAATTGAGTAAGCTAAATTGTCCGTAGTGTATGTGTGTGAATGAATGTGTATGGATGTTTCCCAGTGATGGGTTGCAGCTGGAAGGGCATCTGCATAAAACATATACTGGATAAGTTGGCGGTTCATTCCACTGTGGCGACCCCAGATTAATAAAGGGGCTAAGCCGAAAAGAAAATGAATGAATGAATATTATGTCAACGCTTGACGCTCAAACTGATGCAATCGTCAAAGGGAATCACATCCAGCTTGGACTGTGACACAAGACGGCACAGAAGCAGTAATAGTACTGTATGAAGATGTATATAAATATTGATCATCAAGCACTGGGTGATTAGCAACCATGATATTAAGGGTTGTTGCTAGAAGGGATACAGCTGCGCCCGGAAGTTGACAAGAATTATTTCTTCTTCGGTTATTATTCATTTTCCTTCGGCTTAGTCCCTTTATTAATCAGGGGTCGCCACAGCGGAATGAACCACCAACTTATCCAGCACATGTTTTACACAGCAGATCCCCTTCCAGCTGCAACCCAGTACTGGAAAACACCAATACACTCTCACATTCACACACACATTCATGCACTACAGCCAATTTAGTTTATTCAATTCACCTGTACCGCATGTGTTTGGACTGTGGGGGAAACCGGAGCACCCGGAGGAAACCCACGCCAACACGGGGGAACATGCAAACTCCACACAGAAATGCCAACTGACCAGCAGGGACTCGAACCAGCGACCTTCTTGCTGTGAGGTGACAGTGCCAACCACTAAGCCACTGTGTCGTCCCAATAATAATAATACATATTTATAATACAGGGCTGCACGGTGGCGCAGTGGGTAGCACGATCGCCTCACAGCAAGAAGGTCACTGGTTCGAGCCTCGGCTGGGTCAGTTGGTGTTTCTGTGTGGAGTTTGCATGTTCTCCCCGTGTTGGCGTGGGTTTCCTTCGGGTGCTCCGGTTTCCCCCACAAGTCCAAAGACATGCAGTATAGGTGAATTGGGTAAGCTAAATTGGCCGTAGTGTATGAGTGTGTATGGATGTTTCCCAGTGATGGGTTGCAGCTGGAAGGGCATCCGCTGCATAAAACATATGCTGGATAAGTTGGCGGTTCATTCCGCTGTGGCGACCCCAGATTAATAAAGGGACTAAGCCAAAAAGAAAATGAATGAATGAATTTATAATACATAAAAAAAAAAAATAAAACACATTAAAATTACAATACATCAAAAATGCTAACAATAAAAAGAAGAAAAAGCGATATACATAATTATAATTCTTATAAATACATACAAAAGCTATAAGGCAAAGGCATCATTTTAACCACTTTTTAAATACTCTAAACTATTAAAAACCTTGATTTCTTTAAGTTCTTTGTCAATTCAACTACGTTCTATAGTAATTCAACTAAGACCTTTCCGTTTCACCTTCGTAAAAAATTAAGTGGTTTAAGGCAATTGGTTTACATCTGATTTTCTAGTAAAGTCAACTAGTTTACCATGTAGACAGACAGTATGCTAATTGCTTTTAGTAGGCTCCTCCCCATGTAGTCTTATGATTAAAATTTCACAACACTGTTTTGTAATAGAAGTGATATTGTAATAGAAACGTCTTAATTTTTGACATAAGATGTATGAAAAAAGATAACGTTGTAGAGTATGACAGTGATGCTGTGAAAGTACATAATAAATTAAGTGATTTTATTTTTAACTGAGCAACTGAAGTCCTCTTGTTCATTGGAGTTCCATAACATCTTCAGATTTATATTCTCCATTGCCTCATAATTCAAGTTGTGTTTATTTGTTGGCTGTGATGTCCTGCTAAAGCCTGTAATGACGGTACTTACACACATTAGAGGTGAGCGATGGCCGTGATTCATGCGTCTGCTTTCCTCCTCAGTGGAGGTTTGTGTCAGACTGTGAATCTTGGGTCAGTTTCTCGTTCTGTATGTGTTTCTCCAGCTCATTACCACTGCAGGAGGAGGAGGTGAATCCACTGCAGGGCAACAGTCAAGAGCTGACACTTCAACACGGCATTACTGCTGATAAAGAGGATTTGCAGACACAAGTACAGAAAATATACAAGCCTCAAACAGGCAAAAACTGTAGAAAAAATCATAATAAAAAGTTTTATGCTCTTTACTAACTACTCGACAATACGTTTTAATTCATTTCCACTAATAAATCTAATCTTAAAAGAATAGTTCAACCAAAAAGTTAACCTTACCATTTACGCTCCCTCAAATGGTTTCAATGGTTCCATTTAAAAAAAATACTATGGAAGTCAATTGTTCAACCCAGGCTCATTCTGATTACATGCTTCTATATACATTTCTGGAGAGCGGCAAATACGTCCCAGGAGCTACGTTTTTTTCAGTTTTTGTTTACGTGAATCCGCCAGAGGCCGCTGTGTACGCTTTTTGAGATCTCAAATTTCTCTCGTGAGTGTCATTCGGGCTTGCTCTTCTCACGTAAATCCACTGTCCGCTGTCGACTGACTGACCGACCGACATTTCCACCCACCCCATCCCTAAACCCAACCGATAGTGTTTTCAAAAGCACCAATTGACCAGCGCCCACCCACTTTCCTAAAGTCAAGTCAAGTCAAGTTTATTTATATAGCGCTTTTCACAATGTAGATTGTGTCAAAGCAGCTTAACATAGTTCTAGTAAAGTCCAGATTCCCACGACCATTTTTCGTCTGGCCAAACTTCCTGTTCAGAGCTGCAGTCGAGGCGCTGGAGGCTGAAGAAGCTGGACGTCCATCGTGGAGAAGCTGCAGGTGTGAGTAGGGCACCGGCAGGCGGTCAGGTTGGCCCGCAGGATCAATGTGGGCACTCGTTTATCACTCGTTTATCACAGTGGTCATTCTAAACCGACAGTGTTTTAAAACGCAATCCAGAAAAAGAAAAGCCCTCACGGCAGCCTGATTTTTACCACGATTTCAGATTTTACCACATTCTCACCGTTATTTACTTGTTTGTTTGCCTTACATGCATTCTGAAACCATTCTTTGCTGGAATCGAACCCCGTTGTCACGGTCAACTCTGCTTTGTGTTTCAAATACTCCGATGTACGTAGCGAGCCACTGGACAAACTGGTAACAGCGTGAAAAGGAACGCCATCATACTGCCCTGTAGTGTTAGTTTTAAAGACGAAATGAGGCCATACACACCTCTGGCTACATAATTCGCGATCTCCAGAAATGTATATAGGGCTATGTTTTCAGAATGAGCGCATGCTGCATTTTTTACAGGTTTTAGCTTTCCTCACAATATTTCCTTTTGTGTTCAACAGAAGAAAGAAAGTCAAATAGGTTTAAAACAAGTGAAGGGAAAGTAAATGATTACAGATTTTTCACTTTTGGGTGAACTATCTCTTTAACTGTCGCTCTAGGACATCTGCCATGTTTGTAGTTCATTAACAGTTTTTAGCCATGGTTGTAGTTCAAATCGAATTCACATCTACACTGCTTTGAAACGATTCAGGCCGGCAGCTAGCTCTCTGCAACTCTCACATGCCCACTGAAGCTAAGCAGGGCTGCGCCTGGTCTGTACCTGGATGGGAGACCACATGGGAAAACTAGGTTGCTGCTGGAAATGGTGTTAGTGAGACCAGCAGGGGGGCGCTCAACCTGCGGCCTGTGTGGGTATAAGCCCCAGTATAGTGAAGGGGATCATATAACCATCTTAACCATCCCCATATCATAATTGGCTTCATCATGCTGGTGTGTGGTGTGCAGTCTGGCGCAATATGGCTACTGTCGCGTCATCTAGGTGGATGCTGCACACTGGTAAAGGATGAGGAGATTCCCCCCAATGTGTAAAGTGCTTTGAGTGTCTAGAAAAGCGCTATATAAATATAAGGAATTATTATTATTGTTATTATCTGTGCACTCGGTGAGCAGCAGTGAAGAATGATGAATCGATGACCTTCACGGCCAATCACAGTCATTTCTGTTGAGAACCTGAACACAATGGCCAATCAGCGAAGAATGTTAGTGGGAAATTAACGTTTTTAAAATTTTAAAATACTTTTGACAACCCTAGTTGATAGCAAGCTGATATAAACAGGATAAGCCAACCAGCTTCTCACGGACGCGCATGTGAAGGATGTGTAAATGGTATGTGATGGACCAGTAGCATATTTGAGATTTGCAGATATGTACACAGCAGCCAGCGGTGGATTTGTGAAAAAGAAAACGGCAAGCAGTCATCGTCTCGGCTACAAAAATGTAGCCCTGGGCACATATCTCCAATGAGCCTGTGTTGAATGAAAATCCCCACTTTGCTGATGAAATGTTAATAAACACTTGCGCTACAACAACCCTACCATGTAATCCTCCATTGCTGTGTATGTTTGTTTGCGTTTGTCTTTAATCTACACCTCACTAAACATATACTATGCATGCAAATGATGTCATAATTTTCAAAAACTCTCAGTTTCAGGTATTTACAAGAACATGACACCACTGCATTTTCAAAAACTTGCTATTTGAAGCCTGGTGTAAAATGTATGCATTTTCAGTCCCAAAAAATGAACAGGCAAAAAGTATAAAAAGTTTCTATTTTGGCTGAAAATGTTGTCATGTAAACAGCTCCTGAGGCAGATCTGAGATATACAGAATAACAGAAGTATTACTTATTGGGCCAAAATCCTGTACACAGCAGATCTCACAACTTGACCTGCAATTAGAGGGTTACAATGTTAGTATTAGCTCAACTGTAAAAGATCTGGGTGTTATATTACACAGCGACTTTTGAAAGCCATATCTCCCATGTCACTAAAACAGCCTTCTTTTACCTGAGAAATATTGCTAAGCTAAGAAGCATGGTATCTATCACAGGGGCAGAAAAGCTAGTTCATGCTTTTATGACTTCTAGGCTGGATTACTGTAATGCTCTGTTCGCTGGTTGCCCAGCATCCTCTATTAATAAACTTCAGCTAGTACAAAATGCAGCTGCCAGAGTTCTTACCAGGTCTAGAAAATATGATCATATCACCCCAATTTTATCCTCCTTACACTGGCTGCCTGTTAAGTTCCGTATTGATTATAAAATATTGCTTCTTACCTATAAAGCTTTTAATAATCTAGCTCCTGTTTATCTAACCAACCTTCTGTCTCGCTAAAATCCAACCCGCTCTTTAAGATCTCAAAACTCAGGGCTTCTGGTAGTACCTAGAATAGCAAAGTCTACTAAAGGAGGTCGAGCCTTCTCATATATGGCTCCTAAACTCTGAAATAGCCTTCCTGATAATGTCCAAGGCTCAGACACACTCTCCCAGCTCAAAACTAGATTAGAAACCTATCTTTTTAGTGAAGCATACACACAATGCATCGCATAACGGTATGATGCATGAGTGTGCTCCATGCAGGTGAGTGGGCTTGACAAACCACCTGTAGGACACACTCCTCCTGTCTTATTACATCAGGCACTTTGTTAGAAATACTTCTATGCTTTATATTTTTCTTTCCATGTTTGTTTATATAACTCCTATCTTCATTTATAGCACTTCATTGTTGCATTGATATTTAATATCTCCTATTCAAATACATTATGAACAGTAGCTACGCTAATTATTTTCTTTGTTCTCTATTTCCACCTGGGCCTCTAGAGACTGTGCAGCGCCGTTGATGGGATCTAAGACCTGTGAAGAGATGATGCCAACTATCGAGGACTTCCAGGACAACGCATACACTTAATACACAAATACACTTCATTGAACATGTACGAAATGACATCACCTATATACTATATAACTGCAGGTTAACTATGCTTACATATAATAACTTTAACTGTTAAAAGCTATGATTTACTAGTTAATTAGAGTAATTAGCAACTAATAAAGTTATGGTTTTCTGATTTTGATTGTAATTCAAAGATAATGTAACGCTGTTTTGAAACAATAACTATTGTGAAAAGGGCTATACAAATAAACTTGAATTGAATTAAATTGAATAAGGAAGAGGAAAGGGAACCTGAATTGCAATCCTGGAGACTTTGATGAACCATCGTGTAGATTCTGAACTGAGTTGGACTGGTGAAATCCCTCTCAGCAGGGCAGATGGTGAATGCTGATCCATAGTTCATCAGCACCCACTCCACAAATGCTGCAAAACTCCCTCGAAGTCCATTCCCAGACAGCTTTTTAGTTGAGGTGTTAAGTCCAATATAATGGAATGTGCATAGGTAGCTGTCTGAGTAGTGAGTCGGGTAGGCCAAACCTAAAACACAAAAACAACACAAAAAAAACTTAATGTGGCCTTCAGGGGATGATTCTGCTGCTGCAGAAAGAGCATGTGGAAAGATGGTGTTTCCATATTAAAGGAAACAAAAAGGCAAGAAGGTTGCTGGTTCGAGCCTCAGCTGGGTCAAATGGCATTTCTGTGTGGAGTTTGCATGTTCTCCCCGTGTTGGCGTGGGTTTCCTCCGGGTGCTCCAGTTTCCCCCACAGTCCAAAGACATGTGGTATAGGTGAATTTGGTAAGCTAAATTGTCCGTTGTGAATGAGTGTGTATGGATGTTTCCCAGTGATGGGTTGCAGCTGGAAGGGCATCCGATGGTAAACCATATGCTGGATAAGTTGGCGGTTCATTCCGCTGTGGCGACCCCAGATTAATGAAGAGATTAAGCCGAAAAGGAAATGAATGAATGAATGAATAACAGGATTATGAGATTAGGAGAATGTGGTAAAATCTGAAAACATGGTAAAAATCAGGCGAGGGCTTTTCTTTTTTTGGATTGCTGTTTAAAATTGTCGGTTGGGTTTAGGGAAGGCGGTGGGCGCTGGTCAATCTGTGCTTTTGAAAATACTTTTGGTTGGGTTTAGGGAAGGAGGAGGGTGGGTAAGTCGATCGGTCGGTCAGTCAGTCATTCAGTCAGTCAAACAATCATTCGATAGCAGCCTCTGGTGGATTTACGTGAGAACAGCAAGTGAGAATGGCACTCAAGAGAGAAATTTGAGATCTCAAAAAGCGTACACAGTGGCCTCTGGTGGATTCGCGAAAACAAAAACGGCAAAAAAACGTAGCTCCTGGGACGTATTTGGCGCTCTCCAGAAATGTATATAGTGGTACGTTTTCATGATGAGCCTGGGTTGCAAGAAAACCAACTGAATCATAACAAAAAAAATGAAACCAAACATCAAAAACATTGCAAGTGTTAAAAAGTTTCAAACATAAGCTAGACCTAAAACAATCTGGATAAATGTAAATAAACAAACTAGACAAAAGCACAAACACAAAGAAAATCGGACATGAATCGTGACACTTGTAAGATCTCAAATCTAAACATTTATTACAAGCTTACTGTATTGTACACTGTTTGAAAGATGGATTCTCATTGTTCCCATTCATTATGTTAATTTTGTACAACAAAAAAGCTATATAGCATACTAAATAATTTATAAATACTGAATAAATACTATAGCAACACGGTGGCTCAGTGGTTAGCACTGTCGCCTCACAGCAAGAAAATCGCTGGTTCGAGTCCCGGCTGGGCCAGTTGGCATTTCTCTGTGGAGTTTGCATGTTCCCCCCGTGTTGGCGTCCGGTTTCCCCCACAGTCCAAACACATGCGCTATAGGTGAATTGAATAAACTAAATCGGCCGTAGTGTATATGTGTGTGAATGAGTGTGTATGCATGTTGCCCAGTACTGGGTTGCAGCTGGAAGGGCATCCACTGTGTAAAACATATGCTGGATAAGTTGGCGGTTCATTCTGCTGTGGCGACCCCTGATGAATAAAGAAACTAAGCCGAAGAAAAATGAATGAATGAATGAATAAATACTATAACCATACAATGTAATTACTTTTAAAAACAGACATATCCAGTGAAGCCAAAAGCAAATATATCTAAATGAAAGAAACAGAAACAAAACCAAACTGAGTAAACACATATAACACAATTATGTGTGTGTGTGTTTTATTAATATAATCGAATGCTTCTGGAAATAGTCATATGTTTCATGAATGATAGCATGTTTATAGCTAATTAGTTATTTAGCAAATTAAGAGCTACTGTTGTTATGAACTAGGTGTTACAATGTGAATCTTGTTCTTCATTTTAAACTGACGGTGCCACTTCTGGATATGCTAGCTCTGCGTTTTTGCATGCCACATAGACTTGTTGTGGTTCTACTCTATTTTTCTCTTCCTGAGCTAGTACAAGGCCAAACGCTCGCTCAGAGAACTATGTTGCCCAAAGCGCTGCCAAGTTTTCTGACCACTCCCAGAGTTTAAGCAGCTCTCGCTCTGCTAATAACATACTAGCTGGAAAAACCTGGGAGGGACTTGCTTTAAGGAGCTGTCCTCCTTATTTAATTATGTTTCTGGTGTTTGACCTAAAGGCTTCAGGTCTTGCTGCTTTATTTTTTCCCATCGTCCTTCACATACAACACATTGTGTCCCACTGAGAAATGGAAACGCTGTGAGCAGCTTTAAACTGCTGACAATGATCAACTAATCACACACATACACACTCACATTAAAAACTCAAATGTCATTGATGCAAGTCACTTCATTTATATAGCACTCTGCTAGAGGTCTATCACACACTCTTCAACTACAACCCCAAATCAGAGTGATTTCTAAATCTACTTTACTCTTCATTGCAGACAATACAACAGCACATTATTTAATGTGTTCCTTGTGATTTTTATTAATTTACATTTATCAATTTGTGGGCGACGTGGTGGCGCAGTGGGTAGCACGTTCGCCTCACAGCAAGAAGGTCGCTGGTTCGAGCCTCGGCTGGGTCAGTTGGCATTTCTGGGTGGAGTTTGCATGTTCTCCCCGTGTTCGCGTGGGTTTCCTCCGGGTGCTCCGGTTTCCCCCACAAGTCCAAAGACATGTGGTATAGGTGAATTGGGTAAGCTAAAATTGTCCGTAGTGTATGTGTGTGAATGGGTGTGTATGGATGTTTCCCAGAGATGGGTTGCGGCTGGAAGGGCATCCGCTGCGTAAAACATATGCTGGATAAGTTGGCGGTTCATCCCGCTGTGGCGACCCCAGATTAATAAAGGGACTAAGCCGAAAAGAAAATGAATGAATGAATTTATCAATTTGTAATGTTGCCATTCCTTTTCACAACACTTAAAAGACGTTTAGGGACTGAAGACACAAGTGATGAAGTGTTTCAGGTGTAACTTTGTCCCATTCTTTCGGCAAACATGTCTTAAGGTGGGCAACAGAACAGGGTCTTCGTTGTCGCATTTTACACTTGCACACATTCTCTATTAGAGACGGGTCAGGACTGCAGGCAGGCCAGTCAATTACCTGTATCATCTTCCTCCGCAGCCAGGACTTTGTAATATCCATAGGGCTAACATATGGATGTACGGATAAAACAACCCAGGCTCATTGGGAATATGTGCCCAGGACTACATTTTTGAGAACCGACAAACATGTAGCCTAAATTATGTTGTCTTGCAGTTTTTGTTTTCACAAATCCACTAGGGCGCCGTGTATATTTTTGACAATCACAAATACATTACTGGGGCACGTTTTCTCATACGCAGCATTATTCATTAATCCACCAGAGGCCGCTGTGTGCAATACTGCAAATATTAATGTCAGGTTGGGCTGTTGCTGTGCATAATATATCAGCTTGATATTGACTTACCCACATACCCCCTTCCCTAAACCCAACCGATAGATTTTTCAAAAGCAAGTTAGAAGAGAAATCCCATCGTGACCTCAAGCAGCTTATTTGGGTTTCGTTTCTCCTGTTCGCTAAACTCGAACCCCTGGTCCGCTACACCTCCCAAGTCCGGCACCGTTCGCGGTGAGATACCAAGCAAACGAGTCATGCTGGAAAAGCCGTCCATACGGAGGTAATAGGTCAGTTGTACTGTCCGGTATTGTTTGTTTTTCACATAAAATGCAGCCATATGTACCCACAAGCACATATTTCTCGGTTCTCAAAAATGTACACCAGGGCACATTTTCCCATTGAGCCTGTGTTGGGATAAAAATAGCATTAAAAACAAGGTTCACTCTGAAATTTCAATCCAATTTTACAAATGCAAAGAAACTTTTTAAAGACCTCCATAGAAATTGTATGCAAATGACATTTTAAAAATTCTAAAAACTGTAAAGTAGAAAAAAAATTGTTAATTTAATTTAAAAAGTTTTCATTGAGTATTTGGTTTTATTTACAACTTTTACAGTGCATGTCCCCGCTAATAAAATCTGCTTTGATAACATTATGGAAATGTTATTTTTAGAGTCAAAAAATTCAAGACATTTAGTTTTAAACAAACACACCCACACACATACATCTATACATGGTTTAGAGGGACGCTGTAACGTTACAGGCATAATGTATTGTTTACAGTAAAAAATGCTTATTATATGGCCGTATGCATAAAACCAACACTCACAGGAAACCTGTGGGAAAATGTGAATGTCAAAACACTTAAGTATGATTTTTCAGCGTCCTTACCAGCAAACCACCTTAATAGAGTAAAATTAAGTCATACCCTTGTCATTATACAACTTAGTGTCCCTGTAAACCACATAAACCTGTACACCCACACACATGCCCACGTCTATTAGAAAAAAATACATGCTTCAGCCTACATTTTTGTGAAACTGCAAAAACATACTTCAGCATCTGAATGCTGAAGTATGTTTGACTGCAGTTTGTAGATGAAATGAACACTAGGGGGTAGTGTTATCACGATACTGGAATTCGGTACCAATCGATACTGAAATTTAAAAAACGTCCATTTCCCGCTAACATTTGAGCGCTACTGAGCACGTTCCTAAACAGCACTGATTTGCCGTTGTGTTCACGTGCTCAACAGAAATGACTGTGATTGGCCGTGAAGGTCATCAGTTCACCGAACTCACCGCTGTTTGCTGAGTGTAACCACAGATACAGGGACACTGGAGTGTTTCAAAGTCACGTCGATCAGCTGGATTGTCTAAAAGCTGACATACGAGCGATCCACAATGGCAAATCAGCGCGGTTTAAGAACGTGCTCAGTAGCGTTCAAATGTCAGTGGGAAATGGACGTTTTTAAAATTTCAGAATCGATTGGTACCGAATTCCAGTATCGTGCAACCCTACTAGGGGGTAGTATGATGCTAACAGCTTTTGCTACTTTTCACACTAATGATATTTACAGGAACATATTGTCAACATATTATCATACAGTTCTTTGCACAACACCAAATAAATACCACAAAAAAACTTAATGGTCATTTGTTATGATAAAATCAAGTAAATAAAATAGAATAAAAAATAAATCAAGGTAAAACTACATGGTCTCTTGCGTTTTCTTTTGAAAACTATTGGTTAGGTTTAGGGTATGTAGATGTGTAAGAGAAGCTCCGCATTCGTGTTGGCGTGTACAAGAATGATGTGAATCACTGTATCAGACATGTTTCAATCCTGATTTAGAACACATTACTCCAAGTCAAGTCAAGTCAAGTGTATTTATATAGCGCTTTTCACAATGTAGATTGTGTCTAAGCAGCTTAACATAGTTCTAGTAAAGTCCAGATTTCAGAGTTGAAGTTCAGTGTAGTTTAGTTCAGTGTGGTTTAAATTTCACTGCTGAAAGTTCAAACACTGTAGAGCAAATCCACCGAAGCGCAGCTTCACAAGTCCCGATCCGAGCAAGCCAGTGGCGAGGAAAAAAAACTTCACCAATTGACGAAGTGAAAAAAAAACAAAAAAAAAAACAATATCACTGTTTTAATTTACCCTTCTGTTGGGTGGATCTCGGGCTTTGTTGTATATAGTTCTAAATCTAAAATATTCAATAAATAAAGAATAAAATCTGAAACGTACAACAAAAATTCTACGTGTTTAAAATTTGCTAAAATATAGACAGCGCCCTCTAGTGGATTTGTCATCTGAAACGTGCAATGAAATGTAGCCGGAGCAACGTATTTTTCAAAAATGTAATCTGAGGCATTCTCAAACATTCTGACAAGATTCTCTCAAAGTTACCAACAATCATTCTTCCAGTGGAGTTACCGGAACATTCTTTACAAGCTTAATACTGTTCTCAAAAAGTTTCTACCAACTGATTTGAGCAAAACGTGTTGACTTTCCCCCCTTCTTTTCTAAATAATTATTTACTCACACAGTGGTGGCCATTAAGGACTCTTGTAAAACTCTCAAGCATGACAACTCTATCCACAAAAACGTCAGTATTTTCAAAAATACAGTTTTTTCTATGCAGTTTCGCTGTTCGTCCACACGAAAGCGCAGTATCAGGTGACTGAAACCGAAACGTTTTGAAAACTCTGGCCATTTTTCAAAGCTCCAGGGACAGTGTGGTCATGTGGAAGCTACAACCGGAGTTTTTGCCTCATGATGTTAGCGTTAGCGTTTTCTCCTTTCTGATTGGCCAACACAGCTGGGTTCAGACCAAACGCGGAAGACGCAATTGAGGCGAATTTTGCACGTTCGCACCAAATTTCGTTCCACCACAGGACAGTAATCCGTCTCTGTTCTCACGTTTGCATTGACTTCTATGCAGTGTACAAATACTTTTTAATTTCCTGTGAACCTAGCATAAAAGGCTTTTATCGCCCCCTGTTGGTTTGGCATGCCCTTAACAGTGCACCACAGTGCATTTTAACGTTTCCATGTGGACATTTTTTTAAACCGAAGGTGGGAAAAACTCTGTTTATAAAAATACCTGTGTATGTGTGGACATGGCCTAAAGCTGATTGTATCGTCGCTTTCTCTTCATGCTTCATTATTCTTGGGTCAAAACAAGTGACTGTCAATTGCGGTCGCTTCAGCTCAAACACTCAAGCAGTGTATTTTCATGGTAGTCAGGTTGCTACTTGAGCTCTACGAGGATTAATTGTCTCTATATTTTGTATATCTAGTGAGGTCTGAAGCCGCGAGTACTGTGTTGTCCTGCCAAGGGCCCGTGGTTCACACACACACTGAGATGTTAGCATATTCCAACTGCTTGGAATTCCTTCCCGCCGTCCAGAGAGCACACACTGTGTTTTAAAACTTGTTGGGCCCTTTCAAGTTTTATTTGAAAGTATGTAATTACATTCTTGAAAAAATAACAGGTCTCTGGAGAGATTTATATTGAGTATTAAATGTCAAGGTTTGAAAAGACACCGTTAACGCTCGCTCATCCACTTAAGAGCTTCTCGATGGCCTGACACTGTTAAGAGGGTTTAAGGATATGGATGTGCAGTAAAAATAAATACACTGCGGAAAAAGAAAGAAAGGTAGAGGAGCTGGAGCACAAACACAGGTGCGGGATGGGGCTTCCTTAAAAGGGCCGACGAGCTTCTTTTATTTTTTACCCGTGGCTTAATGCCTGTTGATAGTACCACTTGTTCTGAAGTTTGGTTTAAGGAACAGATGCACAGCTTTCATATCCAATGATCTTTTATGACGGAAGAGACTCTGAATTCTGATTGGATGCACAAATTCATTTATTCATTCATTTTCCTTCGGCTTAGTCCCTTTATTCATCAAGGGTCTCCACAGTGGAATGAACTGCCAACTTATCCTTATATGTTTTACACAGCGGATGCCCTTCCAGCTGCAACCCAGTACTAGGAAACACCCATACACTCTCACATTCAGACATACACTATGGCCAATTTAGTTTATTCAGTTCACCTATAGCGCATGTGCTTAGACTGTGGGAGAAACCGGAGCATTTATCGTAAGTGCTTTTATCGTAAGTGTTTGTTTATGTCGTTGAATATTCCGAAACAAGAAGGAGCATTTAAACCAATGAGCGTAATAATTTTTTTAATGTTACCACTCTCAGATCATTGAGAGAATATTCAAAACATACGTTACTAAATGTTTAGAAACATTTTAAAAGTAACTTACCGTTTCAGAACAATTGCAAAGGCAACATAACCATAATGCTGGCAATATTCATTCATTCATTCATTTTCTTTTCGGCTTAGTCCCTTTATTAATCTGGGGTCGCCACAGCGGAATTAACCGCCAACTTATCCAGCATATGTTTTACGCAGCGGATGCCCTTCCAGCTGCAACCCATCACTGGGAAACATCCATACACACCCATTCACACACATACACTACGGACAATTTAGCCTACCCAATTCACCTATAGCGAATGCGGGGGAGAACATACAAACTCCACACAGAAACGGCAACTGACCCAGCCGAGGCTCGAACCAGCGACCTTCTTGCTGTGAAGCGAACGTGCTACCCACTGCGCCACCGTGCAGCCATCTTGGCAATATGATCAAATGTAATGTTCCCTAACATTCACATAAACAATAAAAAATTCTCAGAACGCTCTGATAAGGTTCTTTGAACGTTATGCACAAACACTCTTCCATTAGCATTATTAGGATGTCCTTTTGGCTTTAATAACGCACTCAAATCATCTGTACAAACTCTTAATAAATGTGACTTAGCCGTTGCTCCTGGCTATGCGTTAACACAATGTTCCAAAAAACGTTTTTCTATCATTCCCAGTTATGAATAACTTTGTTTCATTCAATTTTACAGAAATCCTTCCATTTTATTTTCTGAAAGTTGAAAGCTTAGTTTGATATGCATTAAAAACACTTTTCTCGATTAAGCAAATGCTAGTATTCCAGTTTATCGTTTTGCAGAAATTATGTGAATGGTACATTTAATATTAAAATTAATATGAGCGCTCTCTGAAACAAGAAAGAGCATTTAATAGAATTTACTGATGTTTCAGGAGCATTATTAAAGCCAAAAGGACATCCAACTAGTGTTAACAAAGAATGTTTGTTCATAACCTTTTAATGAAGCTTTTCAGAGCATTCTGAAAATGTTTTTATTGGTTATGTGAATGTTAGGGGATCATTAAATTGTATAATCTTGCAACATTTGACATTTCTGAAACAATAAGTTGCTTTTTTTTAAAAGTTTCACAAAAAATGAAGGCACTTTTTAAACATTCTCTCAATATTATTCTAAGAGTAGCAACATTAAAACCATTTTTAAAAAACAAGAGGTACAAACGACATGTTTTGTTCATATTGAGAACATTATAAAACCTCAGGTGGAAAGAATAAACTATTGTTTTCTACATGCAAGTAGTTTTTTATGGAAAATTGTCTGTTTACGATTTTAATGAAACCTTTTCAGAATGATCTGAGAAATAATTGACTATGCAAATATTAAGTGAACATTTTGTCATTTTGACAATATTAAGTTTTGTTTGTTCTCTAAATAGGCGGCACGGTGGTTCAGTGGTTAGCACTGTCTCCTCACAGCAAGAAGGTCGCTGATTCGAGTCCCGGCTGGGCCAGTTGGCATTTCTGTGTAAAGTGTGTAGTGAAAAATGCTGGGTTCCACATAATCGATTTGTGTTGCGACAACATGAAGGAATTAAGTCATCTTATTAGTTTTTACAAATTTAAGTGGATTGACCATAAAACAATTAACTTGTCCTCCAAAAAAACTCAAGAATTGTGTGGTTTCAGCTCATTTTAAACAAGTAGTTTGAACAAAACAACAAACGTCATTTTTTGAGTGTACTACTTCAAAACGTACTTACTCCCAGGGCCGTTTATATTGAAGTTGATATTTAGCCGCACCATATTGGTGTTTTGTACCATCTAATTTTTACGAGGTGGGCCCAACGCTCAACCCCCTACCTGGAGGACCAGGACATACACACATTAACTACAGACGATTTAGCCTACCCAATTCACCTGTACTGCATTTTTTTTGGGACTGTGGGGGAAACCGGAGCACCCGGAGGAAACCCACGCCAACATGAGGAGAACATGCAAACTCCACACAGAAATGCCAACTGTCCCAGCCGGGAATACTTCAAAACACTGATGTATAATTCTAGAAATTAATGAAATACGGTAGTTTATCGTGAATTATTTTACGGTTTCTTCTGGCAGTGTACTCTTTTAATATGAAGACATATTTAATTATATTGCTCTTGACCAAGCTCCTGCGGGTTTTAGAAATTTGGTTTTCCGTGCTTGTTGTTAAGGTACATCAAGCCACGATAAGCTTTTTCCTTATAATGGACTTCAATGGGGAGAAAACGCTTAAAGTTTGCATGAACCGAAAGCTGCGACTAGTTTATTTTTTCTTATTGTGACGCAGTTCCTAGAGAAACAGAATATTAAATGAGAAAACAGTGGGAGTGGCTTGTTTTTTCTACTGCGAGCTGATTGGATGTAGTAAAGTAGGCATTTCATTCAGAAAGAGTTCGGGGAGAGTTATTACAACCTAACAGACTCCTCCTGCTCACCATTTCTGTTTGTTGTCAAAACTGACAGCTGGAGGGGCGTGGTTAAGTATGTTAGCCACGCCCCAATACCTCAGACAGACCTAATCTGAGAATTTAACTGAAAACAAACAGGAAGTGCATTTTCAGACTTCAATCAAAGACTACAAGGGCAAACAATTTTTTTTTCTTAATGGCACGCACAGATGAAGTGTTCACCTCAAAACTAGCAATGTGAGCTAACAAAATCAATATGGTTAGTTTTGATTTCATGTGTACTTTAATGTGACATTGTTCACTTTATCTATGGAATTAAGACTCATTCTTTTTTACAGTTGTTAGTGTTAATTACAAGTAACTTTTGACAAAAATGTGGTTTTCTCTGGTTGATGTTTAAGTGCATTAAGTCACGTTAAGTGTTTGAGAATGTCCCCATCTTCCATGATGATTGGTTCCCTAGTGTTGCTGCGTCCGCTCAGATTAAAGGAGCATTTCTTAAGAGCCGGTCCATCTTCTGATAATAAAAGCTTTTAGACCTGTGGAGAAGTTCCCCCCCCACCATCCCCCCCCCCCACTTCCTGAACAGCAGCTTCTCTCCACAGAGCGGGTCTGGACAATGTTGTGGTCGGAGTGTCTTCAAACACTTTCAGAGCTGCCTAAAAAAAGGCCTGCGGTCCAGCACACTTCAGCATCAGCTCCGATAAGTCCATCCACACGTCTTCTGCTCAGATGCGGCAGAGGAAGGAGATAACGCTGTTTGTGTTTGAGACACAGAAGATACAAGTGTGAAGCTGAGATACAGGCCAGAACACAAGAAAACATCCCAATGTGCTGATTTCTGATTATTATCAATGTTGACGACAGTTGTACTGCTTCAAATTTGTGTAGAAACCTCAATAATTCAAAATATAGTTGAAGTCCTCCTGAATTATTAGCCCCCCTGTATATTTTTTCCCCAATTTCTGTTTAACGGAGAGAAGATTTTGTTCAACACATTTCTAAACATAATAGTTTTAGGGTGCTTTCACACTTGGTTCAATTGTCTGGACTGTACCCAAGTTTGATTGTCCCCCCTTACCATCTTCTCAGTTGGTTTGTGTTCACACTGTCTTTTTTCCTTCTGAACCCCGGTACGCTTGCGTCATCGAGCTGCTATTGTGTGTATGGCTGTTGCTAGGTGACGGACTTGAAAGCAAAGCGCCAAAATGGAAAGACGTACGCACATCGCGGTCGTTCTGCTTTTACTGAATCTTTTGGTTTTGGACATACAGAAAGCGACTCACGTCCATCTACCGCATAAATATTATAAACGTTCAGAACATGACGAGATGTCTGCAGAAGCTGTTTTTGGAGGAGACAAGCAGACATTATCACTGTGATTGTCCTGGCTCAGTCCCACTTGTCACCAAGGTACAGTACATGATACACAGACACTCACACACGCACACACACACACACACATGAATGATTGTTATGAAAATGATAGTTTGTTGTACAGTTGGCGGTTCACTTCCGTTATTTGGTACGATTGCATTCATACCAGAAGGGAACCGGACCAGAGTTCGCGTGAACAGTACCCCAGACCACCTCTTTCAGGTGGACTCGGGTACGGTTCACGAGTGTCCACCCGAGGTCAGAAGACACGTTCACACTAGCTAAACGTACCGTACTCTGACGTCAAACGAACCCGGGTGCGGACCAAAAAGTGCTAGTGTGAAAGCACCCTTATTAACTAATTTCTAATAACTGATTTCTTTTATCTTTGCCATGATGACAGCACATAATATTTGACTACATATTTTTCAAGATACTAGTATTCAGCTTAAAGTGACATTTAAAGGCTTACCTAGGTTAATTAGGTTAATCAGGCAAGTCATTGTATAACAGTGATTTGTTCTGGAGACAATCGAAAACAAATATTGCTTAAGGGGGCTAATAATATTGACCTTAAAATGGTTTTTAAATTTTTTTTAAACTGCTTTTATTGTAACCAAAATAAAACAAATAAGACTTTCTCCAGAAGAAAATATATTATAGGAAATTCATTCATTCATTTTCTTTTCGGCTTAGTCCCTTTATTAATCTGGGGTCGCCACAGCGAAATGAACCGCCAACTTATCCAGCATATGTTTTACGCAGCGGATGCCCTTCCAGCTGCAACCCATCACTGGGAAACACCTATACACTCCCATTCACACACACAATGGACAATTTAGCTTACCCAATTCACCTATAGCGCATGTCTTTGGAAACCCACGCAAACACGGGGAGAACATGCAAACTCCACACAGAAATGCCAACTGACCCAGCCGAGGCTCGAACCAGCGACCTTCCTGCTGTGAGGCGACAGCGCTACCCACTGCGCCCCCGCCCCGCCCCTGTTAAACATTGTTAAACAGGAGGGCGAATAATTTTGACTTCAACTGTAAGTATAATTATATATACAGTGCTCTGCATAAATGAGTACACCCCCTTTTGAAAATGAATATTTTTAGCAGTTTCTCAGACAATATATTTTGATGCATTTAAACAAAACAAGAGTTTGGTCACCTGGCATCTTTAGGAATTGTCACAGCCAGGCCAGGTTCTCCGCACTCACAAGCACCCGAAGCACCCCGCTCACAGTCACCACAATCATCAAGATCCCTCTCACCTGCATACTAATAGGTTACGCACCTGCATGACATCCCCGCTCATCACTCCCGCTCCATAAAACCCCTCACCGTCCCTCAGTGTCCGGCCTCGTCGCTAGAGAGAAAGACAAACCCTCATGGTCAGTGAAACCTTAAAGGTGCGGTATGTAAGTTTGACACCCAGTGGTTGAACTAAGTATTGCATTCCTGGAGCAAAACAAACGCAAGTGCAGGTTGCCAGATTGAGGACCAACAGGAACGAGTGACTATCGAGCCTAAAGGCTGATTTAAATCGTGTTCTAAATAAAAGCAACGGCACGCAATAGAGGAATATTTTCCATATTAAAAGTTTCATATTAAAAAATTCCATATTTTTGTTCTAACCAACACCTCAAATTGATATATTAGAAACGGCTTCTATTTCTTGCAGCTGAACAACAGAAAACTGACAATGATCACCTCAGTTACACCTCATGTGCTTTATTCAGTGTTAAATGCTAACAATGTGAGTTTGAATGCCATTTTACATGACATTTATTGTCATACTACTGAAAGCAGCAGCAGATGGTTGACCTCAGATCTTGAAATTAAAATAAACTGTCTGAAATTGAACTTTAGACTCAAAACCAACACACATCGGTGATTCAGCATCTACATTTAATAATGTTAAAGAGGTTTAATATGTATTAATTAGATTATAAACCTACAATGTAACCTGCTCACCTAATGTTTACATTTGTAATATTTATATTATTTGTAATATATTATGTAAAAAATTGGTAATTAATAACCTCATGTGGAACTCTGGATCTGCGTCTCATTTCGGAGTCTGCTACTGTCCACTGGAGGTCACATTTCGGTCGTGGACGCATGCTTTGAGAGCCTTCCTGACTGAATGAATGAATGAATTACGCTGTTTTCCAACAAGGCAACCCGGGGTGCTGAAATATAATTGGCTAAAGTGGCAGAGAGCGGGTTAAAAGAACCAAAAGAAAGACAGCCGTTCCGTCACGTACCGCACATTTTCAAAGCAGAATATCTGACTTCGGCATTGTTTTTCAGATAAACAAGTATGTTCACTCGGCATGTTTCTGAAATATCTGCAAACATATTATGGTGTTTTTATGCTTTAGAAGAGTCAAAAACTTACACACAGCACCTTTAAACGACGCAGTTATACTTACCTGTCTGTTTCTAGTTTATCTCCAGTGTCTGTGTCTCTCCTCCTTCCTAGCGTCATTCCCTCCTGGTTGTGTGTTTACAGATATTCTCCGTGTTCAGTATCCATCATCAGTCTCGGTTCCATTCCATCATCTGGTCCACTACTCAACTTATCCTACAATAGACTGTTCCTGACTATATTTCATACTAAACTGTTATTCATACTCACAGCTCTGGTCTCGTCCCCCTTCTGTGAAAGGAATAGAAAGATAATACATTTAAATTCAAATAAGTTATTGCAAAAAGAAATTCCAAACTACAAAATTTTCAACTAAATTTGATCTTTTTTTTCCTGTTTATTTCCAACATAATCACTTAACTTTGGACTGTGAACTTGCGTTTATTTTTTGGTTGTTGCTTTTTTGTTAGATTAATTCCAGTTTGGCCTTTGGTGTTGAACAAGTTTGTTTTGTAGCCGATCAGAAAATAATAATTTCTTAAGAGTGCTAATAAAAATTGAGCAGTTTTACAGTTTATTTTATTCCAGCCAAACTAAAATAAAGACTTTTTCTAGAAAAAAATTTTCACTCAGAAAATACTTAGAAAAATGCTGTTCTTGCTCTGTTAAACATTCATTCATTCATTTTCCTTCGGCTTAGTCCCTTTATTCATCAGAGGTCACCACAGCGGAATGAACCACCAACTTATCCAGCATATGTTTTACACATATGGGATGCCCTTCCAGCTGCAACCCAGTACTGGGAAATACCCATACACACGCATTCACACACACGCATACACTACGGCCAATTTAGTTTATTCAATTCACCTATAGCGCATGTGCTTGGACTGTGGGGGAGAACATGCAAACTCCACACAGAAATGCCAACTGACCCAGCCA
>CAIGQV010001319.1:1801610-1826946 GCA_903798115.1 Danio jaintianensis | reverse complement strand
GGTCGACCAGCTAAAACCAGCCAACCAGCTTAGGCTGGTTTAAGCTGTTTTTTTCAGCAGGGTAGTAGTAGGAATAGTTATATTTTATTAAATTTTTACGACACAGCGTTGCCCAAAGTGTTGAACACAATCCACACTTATCACACAACATATAAGTGACGCAACTAATACACAAAAACAACTCCCTCATCAAAAAAAACGGTGTTCTTTTTTGGAATCTACAGGAGAAACCTGATTCATTCAAAGTAAACTGGCCTTAGTAAACAATTCGCACTTCTAGCTCAAGTAGGCCACACTGGGGAACAAAATGAATAGTATGCATCTAAATTCCAGTTCAAATATAAATTAACATCACTGGATAGTCAGTGGTCACTATCAGTTTATAAACCAACATGTGTTATTATCATTTTTAGTCAAATATTGTCATTCTTAGCACAAGTTGGCATTAAGAAAGGTATTAGTTAAAAACTCAAAGTGTGAAACTGAACCAGTGGGTTTGACCTCGCTCGTGTTTCGAATGTTTATGAGTCATAATTTGTCTTAAATGGGTTGTAGTGAAGAGTGATGGCACTCAGTCAAGTGTAAGAGCATGTCTGAAAATCTTTTACGAGGTACGTTATGACATTAAGGGACACAACCTCATGAGCCATTTGGCAGGGATCTTTAGATTCAGCTCGAGGAGGTGGGAAGCAAAAAGTGGAGAAATAAGATACTGTCGAAATAACATGTCATGCCAAATATTATTAGAAAATAAACACTGTTGCAAGAGCTGAAGCCGGTCCACTGGTGGTTACAAGTCAACACATGCTGTTGTCTGAAGCAGGGGTCTTGAGTCCTTTCTGATGCAAGAAAAAGGCTGTTGGTGGATATAATAATGTGTTTATAGATACAGACAAAATTCATTTAAATGGGGGTAAATCAAGTAGTAATAGCTGGATAAGGTTACAATTCGACAGTGCATTGTTTGACTTAATACAGTTTAATGTGGAAAGGATAAGAAAACTTGACTTGTGTTTTTACTTCATATGGTCATTTCTCTGAATGCATACTTTTCTTTATTTTTTGCAATGGGGACTGGAGAGCCACCAGAAATAAGCAACACACATTCTGTACATTTTGTGTGGACTTAAAGGGATAGTTCACCCAAAAATTTTAATTTACTCACTATTTACTCACCCTCAAGTGGTTTCAGTGTTGAACTCAAAAGAAGAGATTTTGAGGAAAGCTGAAAGCCTGTAGCCATTGACTTCCAAACAAATACTATGGAAGTCAATAGTCAAACATTTTTCAAAACATCTTCTTTTGTGTTCAACAGAAGAAAGAAACCCATAATGATTTGAAACAAGTAAATGATGATCCCTATTCCTTTAATGTAACTTCACAGTCAATTAGTCACAGTTCAGTATCTCATTTTCCAATTGAACACAATGCTACTTGTGTGTCTCCAGATTTGATTTGTGAATAAAACCCTACAGAGGTTAAATTCTAACATTGGCAGCCCTGCATTGTCTGTTACTCTAGTAACTTACTCCCCCATATACCCTGTCCCGCACATCTGAAGGACCATGTGCATAACCTAATCTCATTACCGGGGTTAAGGTAGAGCAAAGTTGAACGCTGTGGGATTGACATGACTGTGCCAAATTAAAGGACCATAAAACCCAGCCTCTGCAAAAAAGCACATGCGTTGCACTCCGTCTTCAAACAGGGATTCTGTAAATATTTAGGGCAGTATCTGTAGGCTTTTAAACAAGAGTAGGTGGTCTGAAGAACCAATTGTTTGTGCTTTGTTACATGGTTTCTGGCATGGCCGATCAAAGTCTTTTGAGTTACGCTCATTTTTATGGTTTGCTCTCGACTTAATGAGCTGTTTGCGTTGTTGTTAAACTGCAGACGTTATGAATCTAAAAACCACCAGCCTCCAGTTAAACACCAATTTTTGGTATATAATACACATAAGTACAACTAGCACTAGGAATGATGCTTTACTATAAAGACAGAGAGAGAGAGAGACAGAGAGAGGGATAAATAACACTCATGACCACACACACGGTGCTCTTGTTAAAATGCATCATTCCTGTTGTAATGCTTGGACCTGCTCCAGAAGAACCAGAGTCCAAGAAATGACAAAATGCATGCGCAGCTATTGAGTTCAGCTGTAGATTCAATGATGATGTTGTTTTCTGAGACCGAGCACTTGTGATTGTTATTAGTGGGCACAAATTATTCAGTTTGTTGAAATAATTCATTTGTGGAATTCTCTCATGATTTTGGCACAGATGTTATGGGTTGACAAAAGCGAGACGGTGCCGCTTGTATGCATGATTTAGGTTCTTAAAGACTCTTTAAAAAGGGGACCATCAATAAAACAGGCAGTTCTGACATCCCTTTGTTGACCATCGGACCTCTATTTGTATGTAAATTGTAATTGTTGTCCTTTCAGGTGTCGACACCTGGTAGTCTGGTAAAGATAATAGATGCGTCCCAAATCGCATACTTGTGCACTATTCTACACCATTTTGTAGTATAAATAGTATAAGTAGTGCATTCACACTGAAAATTGTACAAGTTCTAAAAAGAATAAGTGCACTTTAAATACCCGGATGATGCACTTATTCAACTGTTAAACTTAAAGGGGAATTATTATGAAAAAATCACTGTTTAAACACAGTTGTTTGGCAGCAGTGTGTGAATATATCCAGCTTCTAATGGTAAAAATCTATAAATTAAGTTTTTTTTATAATCACACTTCTGCAGAAACACTTTGATTGACGTTCTCCCTTTGTACGTGTCAAGCAGAGGGGGAAAGCCCCGCCCACTAGTAACCATCTCTCCCTCATTAGCATAAACAGCCCTGAGTGAGAAGCAGCCGTCCGCCATTAGAGTTTTGAATCTGCCACTATGCTGACACACAGGCATTTGTAGCTCCGCCCTCTTTTGAAAAGAGCACAATCTTGTTTGAATTTAAAGCGACAGTCACCAAAACGCCACAATTTGGATCAAAGCCTAAAAGGGTCAGTTTTAACGAGTTATAAAACGTTTTTTTGTGTGGTATTTTGAGCTGAAACTTCACATACACACTCTACGGACAGCAGAGAGTTATTTTGCATGTTGTAAAAAAGGGCACAATAGGTCCCCTTTAAGTGTGAATTGTTGAACACTCACTATCGGATACTGAGGTTGGATTACTTTATTTATTTTCGATTGTTCATTCATTCATTCTCCTTCGGCTTAGTCCCTTTATTTATTAGGGGTCGCCACAGCGGAATGAACCACCAATTTATCCAGCATATGTTTTACACAGCTGATGCCCTTCCAGCCCATCACTGGGAAACACCCATACACACTCATTCACACGCATACACTACGGCCAATTTAGTTTATTCAATTCACCTATAGCGCATGTGTTTGGACTGTGGGGGGAAACCGGGGCACCCGGAGGAAACCCACGCAAACACTGGGAGAACATGCAAACTCCACACAGAAATGCCAACTGACCCAGCCGGAACTCAAACCAGCGACCTTCTTGCTGTGAGGCGACAGTGCTAACCACTGAGCCACCGTTTTGCCTATTTTCGATTGTGCAAGCAAAATTCTTCCACATAAGTGACTATGCGGCTACTGATGGTCAATGTGGTTGTACTCATGATAAGTACTTTGGTGGTTTCTTTCGCTAATTTGGCAACCGTTAAACGTTGCCTGGGAAACAAGTTTCTGTTTAGTAAATAAAAACATTAGTTCCAATTGGGACGACACTAAACCATACACTACACAGTTGAGTGCATAAGTGTATAGTGTGTCATTTGGGACGTAACTAACGTGTTGCGCAAGTAGCATTTTAGTTGCTAATTTGGCTCCTGTTTTGCGAACATGAAACAGATTTACTACAATAATTGCTGTAATGAGATGTTATATATCATTGTATTTCAGGAAAAGGATCTCCCCGCGGTTCCCAAACAGCCTGCCAGGACCACGTAACATTCACTTGAGGAGCTCGTCCTGCATCACCTCGCGACAAACATGGACTGTTTTCCCATGCTTTATTTTCTGTCGGTAAGTAGACCACTCCTATCCAGTTCGCATTACGGTGTTGTTAAATATTTGCATTCTATAACGTCACATGCATTTCAGACTGTTTTACTAGTAGTTCAACTACTTGTCTAAAGTAGGTTAGTTAACCCTTGTGTATTGTTTAAATTGACTCCCCTTTCACTATGTTTGTGGCTGTTTTTGCCCCATTGACTTACATTATAACGTCATTTTTTGATTGCAAAGCCTTGACACCAATTAATCATGCATTTTTGATTGTTGGTGGTTTTCCTTGTTGGGAAGAGGTAAGTTTTGTCATTTTTACTGTCAATCATCAGTTGGCACCATTAACCCTTTAGATAGGCCTGTGCAAAAAACGTTCTGGCTATTATATGCAGTTCTGTGGAGTAAAACAGCAAGTTATTGTGTGTGTGCGTACACTTACGATGTTTACTATGTTCTGAGAGCTGAGCTGCTTATTTGAATCAGACATATCAAGGTAAATGTGCAAAGGCCTCTCTCACATGCACACACACACACACACACACTATAATCCACATAACTCCATATAAAAGCCAGAAACTAAGCTTTTTTTGCGACAACAGCAAAAATGACAAATTGTACCTCTTCCCAAAAGGATGTATTGATGCATGATTATATGGTGTCATGGTTTTGCAATCAAAAAATTACATTATAATGGAAGTCAATGGGACAAAAACAGCCTCTAACCACTAACTATTTTCAAAGCATTTTCACAAAATCAACAAAATAAGATTTGTCACCAAAAATGATTCCATTTGCTGAAACACAGAGAAAGTTGTGGCCAAATTAAGACTCAAAATCACCTTTAAAAACCTTTGATCAGATTGCTTTTGTAGTGCAGGCGCTCATGTGGTTGAATGTGTTTGAATTGCCACAAAAGGCGTGTGTGTTTTACGAAAAGCACACAGATTATGATTGGAATCTTTATTTTAATCCTTTTCATTTGTTTGCTTTCTCACTTACTCATAAACAGAGTCAGACAGACTTTTTTTGCTATTTCTGCGCAGGATTTTGTAAAAACATATCTGCGGATTTATATGCGAAAAGATTTTTACAGTATAGTAACTAAAAACTTAACACATAAAATAAAAAAACAATGACCTTGAACTTTTATTTAAGGTCTTCAATGCAAATCCAATGAGAAACACTTGTTTGGTAAAGAAAGTTGGTAGCGCTGTCGCCTCACAGCTAGAAGGTCGCTGGTTCGAGCCTCGGCTGGGTCAGCTGGCATTTCTGTGTGGAGTTTGCATGTTCTCCCCGTGTTTGCGTGGGTTTCCTCCGGGTGCTCCGGTTTCCCCCACAGTCCAAACACATGCGCTATAGTTGAATTGGGTAAGCTAAATTGTCCGTAGTGTATGAGTGTGAATGAGAGTGTATGGGTGTTTCCCAGTGATGGGTTGCAGCTGGAAGGGCATCCGCTGCGTAAAACATATGCTGGATAAGTTGGCGGTTCATTCCACTGTGGCGACCCCAGATTAATAAAGGGACTAAGCCGAAAAGAAAATGAATGAATGAATTATGCACTATATATTCTGAATTTAAACAATGGAATTTTTTTACATTTCACCAGAAATTACATTAACTAATAATATAATTACAGGATACAAGTGCAAATTGCTTTATTCAAATAAATATAATGAGCAAATCCAATAAATGTTATACAGACAGGAAGTGATGTGTTAAATAGACTTTTTTTTTTTTTTTAAATGAAGCATCATTTACTACAAATGTAGTTTATTATTTTGTGTGATCAATTAAGTCGAATAATTCGATTATAAGTAGGGATGTAACGATTCACCATGAGTCGGTTGAAAATCTATTCAAATATGTGACGGTAGAAATGTTGAATCAATCGCGATATATGTTTTGAACAGAAGTTTACAGGCACAATCTCACTTTACCTGCACATCAGCGGCGAACAAGAGGTGGAGCGGCAGAGTAAAATGACAGCGATGACGTGCGGCAGACAAACACAAACTGTGTGCAAAAACCGCAAAAAGACGTTTACTTACACTAACAGAAGAACGAATATGATGCACATAAACCGTCTGCACATCGAAAAACTACTGTCACAGACGTTTATAGGCAAAAAAACTATTAACAAGCCAAACCACACAGACCGGATGATTTGCAGCTCCGACAAGTGCTCCGGAGAACATACGGTGCATCAGTGTCTTCATAGCAAAAGTGTGAGGATGTTTTTCAGACTGAAAGAGAAAGTTGTTCTGAAAAGATTATTTTTCCCCTCTCCTTTTCAAATGAGTTTATGCATATTTTAATAATTTGCTTATTATTATTGAATATGTTCAAGATTATCTCTTAAGTGCATCACACTGATACTGATACAGTAATATACAAGTAATATTAATTATTCACCTTCATAATCATGTTCAACTCCTGTCTCTATCCTACTATATAATTAGTCATTTTATAATCAGTATATTATGCCAGTGGCCAGTCCCCTGGAGCAGAGGGCCTATTGAACATCTCTGTACACACTGCTCTCTGGTTTAGGAAAGGCTTTCCTCTCCACACCAGCCATCTCAGTCCCCAGTGAAAGAGTTTTTCATCAGCAGGGGACACTGTAAATGTGCAAAGACCTCAGCTCATGCCAGAAAACACAGATATGCTGATATTTCTTTTTAAAAATCCCAGCACAGTCAGTTTTAGTTTGTTTATATAAATGAGTTTTCTTTAGTTTGTATT
The DNA here is from genome assembly GCA_903798115.1 of Danio jaintianensis. Taxonomy (NCBI): domain Eukaryota; kingdom Metazoa; phylum Chordata; class Actinopteri; order Cypriniformes; family Danionidae; genus Danio; species Danio jaintianensis. Next base: position 1,820,169 of record CAIGQV010001319.1, on the reverse strand, counting down.
ATTATTAATATCATTAATTTGTTTTTAAAATAGCAATTTAGTTATGGCAGAAAATATATTATTTTACAAAAATGTGCAGCATTTGAGAAAAAATGAAAGGGCTCTTGTTCACCTTAAATTTGTTTCAAATAATTTTGTTGAAAAATCGTGACTGAATCGTGAGATTAGTATCGTGAATCGTATCGAATCGTTACATCCCTAATTATAAGTTTCAGCCCTACTGGAGTAGCAGCTTCATGTATAAATCGTCAAATATTGTTTCTTTGTATTTGTATTTGTAAAAATGTACTTGGAATTTTGAATCTAATGCCTCGAAGTCAAACTTGCTTTTTTTATTTCCCTTTTTTTTCGGCCTGGTCCACCAGAGACATCATGATTCCTGGTAATCGAATGCTGATGGTCATTTTATTATGCCAAGTCCTACTGGGAGAGAGCAGCTATGCTAGTCTGATACCCGAGGAAGGGAAGAAGAAAGTGTCGGCTCTTCACCTGGCTCAGAGTCATGAGCTGCTGCGGGACTTTGAGGCCACGCTGCTGCACATGTTTGGCCTGCAGAGGCGTCCCAGACCCAGCCACAGCGCCGTCGTGCCACAGTATCTGCTTGACCTCTACCGCCTGCAGTCGGGGGAGCTGGAGGAGGCCGGAGCGCAGCACGTCAGCTTCGACTATCCCGAAAGATCCACCAGTCGAGCCAACACCGTGAGAGGATTCCATCATGAAGGTCAGACAATCAAAAATGGATTTAGCAGTCTTGTTTTAAAGGGTTAGTTCACTCAAAAATGAAAATTCTGTTATTAATTTCTCACACTCGGGTTATTTCAATTCCATTATTTGGAATTCAAATTTACTCCTTCAGACCTGAATTATGAGCTCTTTAGGTCTTTGCACACTGAAGTCCAAAATTTTCGTATGCGTTTTTTTCGTATTCATATGTGAAAAATTCGTCACGTAAACAAACCTTGCACACTGAGTCTTAATTTAAATAATAATATTAAATAATCCATCACGAAAAAACGCAAAACATTCCGGAGTCAATTTAAGCAGTGATACGTTGTTCTCTCTTCTCCAAAGTAGAAAAAGAAAGAGGAACAGGCTACATATTGTGTTCATTTAATACTAGCCTACATAGAGAGGAAGAGTTCTCTCTTATCAAAGAGCTGCGCTACTACGATTATACCCAAATGTCAAGTTTATTTCAGGAAATCAGTGGAATTTTGATACATTGCTTGGGATACTTCACACATTCACGTACGTAAACAAATCTTGAACAGAGACTGGTACCTGTAGACATTATAATAGATGGTGGCCGTGTTGACGTGTCAAAGCAACAAACCGAAAGCGGACCATGCTTTCTATTATAATGTCTATAGGCATTATAACTGACAGATGCATTTTTAGATATCTTGATTTAAAGCTTGCAGTTCTATAATCAATTTTTAACTTTAATTAGTAAATGCAATCCTTCTTATGTCTGTACAATCTATGAAATATTGGCAAACATATCGATAAATGTGAATAAAGCATTGCTTGCTTCTGTGTATGGAACAAAGTGCTGCCATGCTTCTCTTAGTTCTCTCATAGAGGATATTTCTTCAATTACAACAGCCAGAGATTTACTGTCATTTGATTGGATGACAAATGTCCAATATAAAGAACATCAGGCTTTAAATTAGGGGAAATGCTCTGGAAGCAAAAATAAATAAATAAATGCATGACTTGACATGTGACGTCCATTTTAATGGACGCAGGGTTAAAAAATCGGAGAGCTCCCTCATCCTCCATAGACAGCAAGGGTCCAGAGACACTCAAAGTCTAGAAAAGGAACCAAAAACATTGCCGAAACAGTCCATGTGACGTCAGTTGTTCAACTGTAATCAAACAAAGCTCCAAGAACACTTTTGCGCACCAAAAAACCTGTAATAGTTGTCTTCAGTGTCGGATTAGGGTGCATATTTACAGGCAATATGACGCATTTGTGTTGCAATGCGAAATCTAATTGAATAGTAAAAGCACACCCTGACTGTAACCTATGGAGTCGGGGTACAATGGAGGTGAGGGTCCAAACGCAGATTATTTACTCAGAGTCATAACAGGAACAAACAGTATCATGAGGAAAATCCAAAAGCGTCGTTGTGGTCACAGGCAAAAAGGTCGTTGCAGGCGACACACAGCATAAACAAGAAACATGGCAAGGCTAGACAATAGAGCACTTTGAAATGTTACAGCAAACCATCAAGACTGAAAATGAGAGCAGTATAGTCCTTGTAATCAGTCTATGATGAGCTTTCAGCTGTGTGTGTGTGCAATAAGTGAGAGAACTGGAACTGGTGTGTGTGAGGTGCATGTTGGGATTGTAGTTCATATCAGTGGCAGAATTGTAGTTCTCCAGCAATCTGCAACTGCTAGATCGTTGGTGATCATAAAGGCTGGTTTATACTTCTGCATCAAGTGATCGGCGTGACCCACGGCGCCTGCCTTGCGCATAGCCGTGCATTTATACTTCTGCATGCTGTTTGTGTTGCTCTGTAATAACACTTCCAAAATGCTAGCTGGCAGCAGGTTTTTATGTTCCTCTGTGTCGAGTTTCTTCGTGGGTGTTTTGTTTTTTCTGAATGCTACCTTAATGTACAAGTAGCTCAAACTCGCTCATTCAGAGGCGGGAACTGGCAGACGTGCAACAACTTTAATCATAAGGTAAACACAAAACAAAAGTTTCCATCTGGAGCTCCTTCATGGGACTCGACACTTGTAAACACTCGCTCCATTGGGCTTGTGGCTCTCAGCACCACCTACACTCGTCAGCGGTACCAAGCCGACCAATCACAAAGCTTGCGCTAATCGTCGTTGCGATGTGTAGTTACATTTTTTGAGAGGTCGGCATTGGCGTCAGCCATGGCGAGGGCTATGCGACAGCACGAAGGCTGCGCCGGACCATACGCGTGCGCTTGACGCAGAAGTATAAATCAGCCTTAACACTGACGACAAAATGTGGAAAACACTGGTGAACAAAGTCATCTTTTACAGTTTTTTTGGTTGGAGCTTTATATGATTACAGTTGAAACACTGAAGCCACATATATTGTTTTACAATATATGACTTTCTGTCAATGGAGGATGAGGGAGCTCTCAAATTTAATCTAAAATACCTTAACTCTTTCAAACCCTAAATCCATTAAAATAGACATGTCATGTTTTTCTTGCTTCCGGAGCATTTTGCCTAATTTAAAGCCTGCTGTCCATGAAATTGGACTTTTGTCATATCACTTTTGTCCAATCAAATGACAGTAAAGCTCTGCCTTTTGTAATATTGAGAAATATCCTCTACGCCAGTGTTTCCCAACCCTGTTCCTGAAGGCACACCAACCTCTCCCTAATCAAACACACCTAAATCAACTCATCAGAACATAAGAAGAGACTCCAAAACCTGAAGTTAATGGGTCAGATATGGGAGACATCCAAAATATGTACTGTTGGTGTGTCTCCAGGACCAGGGCTGGGAAACACTGCTCTAGGTCGAAGAGAAGCATGGCAGCACTTTGTTCCAAACACAGAAGTAAGCAACATTTTTTAATGGTTTTATTCCCATTTATTGATATGTTTGACAATACTTCATTGTATAGGAATAAGAAGGATTGTATCCCAATTTTGGGCTTTGAGGGTTTTGGGACCCTTGCTGTCTATGGAGGATGAGGGAGCTCTCAGATTTCATCTAAAATATCTTACTTTGTGTTCTGAAGATGAAAGAAGGTTTGAGGGGATTTGAACGACATGAGAGTTAGCAATTAATAACATAATTACAATTTTTGGGTGAACTAATCCTTTCAACCAGGGGTTCTCAATCTAGAAACATCCTTGCAGGTGTGTTGAGGCAAGTTGGAGCTAAAATCTGCAGGACAGCGGCCCTCCAGGACAGAGATTGCTTTAAACATACATTTACATCACTTTAATAGTTCTTCCTTTAGATTTTATCATTCTGCTACTCAAGTGAATGTATCTTGATGTACGAATGGTGGGATATTTGTTGTGATAATAAACAAGATAGAACAACTGAAGGAGAAAATACATTTTAGCAGTGCTCTCGATGAGATTTACAGAGCTTTTTCGAAAAGCTTCATACTTTGTCATGCGGATCCTGTTGAGGGACTTTCCTCAACGTGCAATTATTTTAATGCTACTCTACAGATTTCTAAATAAACTCCCGCTGCCAGCCGTGTGGTCTCTGGTCAGACAGATTTCCCAGAAGGCCTCAGAAAAATACACATTTGGTCCTAAAGTGACCCGAGACCGTCAGCATGGTTAAACAGTTTATTCTGGAGATTTTACTTGTTGTAAGCGTTGTATTTAAATCATTCAGAGTTGAGATTGAAAAATGAACAGAGACGAAAAAGTAAAAAGAGCACTGAAGCAAAACCACGTCCTGTGCTAAGAAATGCTCTGTTTGTTTTATATTATTTTTACTGACGTTATAGTCACTGGAGTTTGAATTTTATAGTAATCAAACATGTAATTTAAAAATGTCATTTGACATATTATTCATTATTGAATATTTTTCCTTCCGACAAAAACAAAGCACTTTATTAAGCACTTATGTTCATGCCACATGCTTTTGGTCTGAAGCCTGGCAAATGAAATAAGAAGATAATATTGCTTTCAAATGACAATTTTATCATGTAAAAACTTTTTAACTAATTACAAATACTCAAACTACTGTAATTGAGTAGTTTTTCTCAGGAATTGTAATTTACTAAGTAGTTTTAAAAACGTCCACTTTTACTTTCCCTTGAGTACATTTTTACTGCAGTATTGGTACTTTTACTCCACTACTTTCCTTCAACCTGCAGTCACTACTTTATTTTTTCTTGTCTATGGGGATTATAAAAATCAGTCCTGTGATTCCTGTCCAATCAAATCACACATAGAAGGTAAATCACATCATACTGAACTACCTTAAGACATGGAACTGTTGGGAAGCGTTAAAAGTGTCCAAGAAGATGTCCAAAATCTTTACACACATTGACCCAGAGACTGTTTAGATGCATGTCACTGATGAGAAGATGACGGATGTTTACTGTATGATGACCGAAATGGCCTTAAACACCCAGCAGGCACAAGACGTCAACATGACGTCAGAGTGACGTTGTACCCTAACGTCATGGGGACGTTGCATTTTGTTTGGAAATAAAAACCGGGTTGACGTCAGAACCCAACGTCAGGCCGACGTCAATGTCCAAACTAAAACCAACCAAATTTCAATGTCGATGTCATGTTACAGCTTGACGTTGTGTGGACGTTAGATGCTGGCTAGACGTTGAATTTTGGTCACCTGACATCACAACCTAAATCTAACCTAATATTAACGTCTTATGACATTGTGTGCCTGCTGGGCAATAACTAAATGCACTACAGAATGTTACGTTTACACACACACATGCACAAATTAGATGTAAATGCATCAGCTTTTAACAGCGTAATACTCACTACTCTTGAGTACTTTTGAAAGGTCTACTTTTTACTCATACTTTGAGTAATATTTACAACAGATACTTTTACTCTACTTGCTACATTACTACATTTTTAGGCAAGTAATGGTACTTTTACTTGAGTATGATTTTTCAGTATTCTTTCCACCACTGGTAAAGTAAAACATAGAGAAGAAAATAAACAAGCAACAATATGCAGTTTGGTGATATTTTTTTAGGCAAAACATAATATGAAATTTTGCTAGCTTGTTATGATCTTATTAAAAGTGTAACTACTTGAATAAAATAAATATCATTAATTTGTCTGTATCGCCAATAGCATGTCTTAGTAATATGAAATTGGATGACTAGGTTTATTATTAAAGCTCTGTACCTTTAATTACCAAAAATGTACCAAAACGTTTTGAGAGCAAATAAACATTCCTTAAAAGATTAGAGATGTTATCAAGGTTTGGGGAGATCATTTACCTGCTGAGGAACAGAGAAGGTAAAGGTTCTGGAAATAAACTCTCCTCAGAAGTCTGATTATCGTATTTGACATATTTTTGCAGATTTTTTTTTATTTTATTAAGTTGCTTCAGTCTAACAAATGTTCATCTTAAAACACAATTTTCTTTAACAAATACACATAGCTGGACATTTGTAGGATTATACCTTTTAAAGGGACAGTTCACCCAAAACTGAAATTCTGTCATCATTTACTCAAACTATATTAATAATGGAAGTTAATGGCTACTGGTTTCCAACATTCTTAAAGGTATAGATACCTGAAAGATTATAATTTGTTAAACCTTTATGAGTTTCTCTCTTCTGTTGAACACATAAGAAGATATCTTGAAAAACGCTTGGACCCATGACTTCCATAGTAGGAAAAAAAAAATGACTGGGTATCATCAACCAGCATTCATCAGAATAACTTCATTTGTGTTCAACAGAAGAAAGAAGCTCCAATATGTTCCAATATGTTTTGAACAAGTTAAGAAAGAGTAAATGATGACAGATTTCATTTTGGGTGAACTATCTTCTTTTAGGTTCAGCAAAAATCTTGAGGGAAGGGCTGCACGATATTAGGAAAACCTGACATTGCGATATTTAGTTTTTATGCGATATAATATATCTATACCATTTAACCAAAGGACTTGACTAGCACTATTTGGAAAGAATATGTGGTTCAATTCTCGCTATTAACAAACCATTAACTATGACGTTTGCTTCAATAAATCCATAATTATAGTGATTTAGGTAGTTTAGGTATTGGGTAGGGTTAGGGATGTACAATAAGATTATGCAGAATATGTAGTTTATAAGTACAAATAAGCAACCAATATCTCAATACCACGCATGCTAATAAGCAACTAGTTAAAAGTGAGAATTGGTCCCTAAATTATTACCAAATTTGTACATATTCATTGATTGGGATGATTCTGGAGGGGATTGAACCATGAATAAAATGAAATAAACAAATTACAAGCACAGATAAATACAATAAAGCAAAGATAAAAGTGAAATAAACAGTGCTTTATGGTTTTGTAAATGTAAAAATTACTCTAAAGTCTTTACTGTATAAATAATCGAATACAGTTATTCTTTATTAAACTTCCAATTGGTAACATTTCTTGTGCCTGAATACTTTAATCTCTTTCAGAACCTAAAAAACATGCAAATGATAAGCTTTCACTCCATTATTGTTCAACTCTGCAGTGACTCCACAAATCTTGTGCTCTGAACTCAACTATAATCCTAACTCAACATTGCAAATCTATCAAAGTCCCTTTAAGGCAAGTCATTTCACTTGGCGGCTATCTTTGAAACTCCTTTCGTCAGTATGCTCGGGCCTTCTGTTTGAATGGGGAAACATCAAATTCTCCAAAATTGCTTGCAAAGCTTACGATTGAATTTCATATTGGGAGTCACTAATAAAATTAAACAACAACTGTCTGTTTAGTTTCATCTCTAAATGTTCGAATCACACAAAATCTGCAGAAACTCACGTCTGGACTGAGCCCCTCCCCCGGAGAATCCTCAGTCTATAGCGATCAATGATTGGCTCCTGTGCTAGAAGGCGGGGCTTCATTCGCCATATTGACCGTTACACGTTTCCCCATTCCAAATTGTACGAGTGACACGTCTTGTGTATTCTATAGTCTTTGATATCTATGCAGTGTGACTTTTGCGGATGCACACATCGCGATATCGATGCTGAAACAATATATTGTGCAGCCCTACTCGAGGGTGAGTAAATAGTGATCAAATGTTCAACTTTTTCTGTCAATTATCACTTCAAACTCTACACTGCCAATGAGATGATTGAAAGCATGAAATAGGTTTTTGAGCTCTAAAGAAGCATATTTTAGATTATGACTGGTGTTTTTTTCCTCCTCGAGAGCACCTGGAGGAGCTGCAGTCAACACAAAAGAAGATATACTGAGTAAAGTTGGAAACCGGTAGCCATTGACTTCCAAAGTAGTTGTTTTTCCTACTAAGGAAGTTACTAGCTACTAGTTTCCAACATTCTTAAAGGCATAGTTTACCCAAAAATGATAGTTCTCTCACCATTTTAAGAATACCTTCTTTTAGTTTCACCTTGAAGGTGAGTAAATAGTGATCAAATTTGCAAATGTTTGGGTGAACTATCCCTTTAAACTCTAAACTATCAATGAGACGACAGAACGCATCAGTTGCAATGATGGCAGATTGTGTGCAACAGGTTTCTGAGGTCTAAAGAAGCAGTTTCTGATTTTGACGGGTGTTTCTTGTCCTCCTGTAGAGCATCTGGAGGAGCTGCATTCAGACGGCTCCCAGGAGACTCCTCTGCGTTTCGTCTTCAATCTCAGCAGCATCCCAGAGGACGAACTCATATCCAGCGCAGAGCTTCGCATCTACAGGCAACAAATAGATGACGCCTCCTCAGACCCAGATCAAAGAGGAGACCATAGCCTCCATCGGATAAACATATATGAGGTTCTGAAGGCGCCGCGGGCAGGACTGCTCATCACGCAGCTCCTAGACACACGTCTGGTGCGCCACAACACCTCCAGGTGGGAAAGTTTCGACGTTAGCCCCGCAGTGCTGCGATGGACCCGGGAAAAACGCTCCAATCACGGCCTTGCTGTGGAAGTTGTACAATTGAAAAGTCAAAAGGGACAACATGTTCGCGTAAGTCGTTCTGTGCGTCCTCTTCCGGACGAAGAGTGGAACCAGCTCCGCCCCCTGCTGGTCACGTTCGGACATGACGGGAAAAGTCACCCGCTGACTCGGCGAGCGAAACGCAGCCCTAAACAGAGAGGTCGAAAGCGTAACCGAAACTGCCGGCGACACGCGCTATACGTGGATTTCAGCGATGTAGGCTGGAACGACTGGATTGTGGCGCCGCCTGGATATCAGGCGTATTACTGTCATGGAGAGTGTCCCTTTCCATTGGCCGATCATCTTAATTCCACCAATCACGCTATCGTACAGACGCTGGTGAACTCGGTGAACACCAACATCCCCAAAGCCTGCTGCGTGCCCACCGAGCTCAGCGCAATCTCCATGCTTTACCTGGACGAAACGGACAGGGTGGTGCTGAAAAACTATCAGGAGATGGTGGTCGAGGGATGTGGCTGCCGCTAAACGGACACTTTTATCCATACATGGACACTTATTTATAACTTGAGATAACTTGTGTTTGTGTCATTTCCTGTCTGATCGATCATATATTTTGACAAAAAGTATATTATATATATATTTATATCGGCATAGTAAAAAATTAATAAAATGAAAGTGTCCTTATTTGAATGATATAATTCAGCTTTCCATAATGTATATCAGACTGTATAAGGGTTTTTCTATGAGCTAGAATTAGAAAGCCACTAAAAGTTTATTTACTGCTAGTATTTATTTGTTTAATACACTATACGTTCGCCACAATAGAAACACATAGCCAAGCGACCCCCTTATTTGATCAGAATGCATCGTTTTGTTTGTCGTACTTAAAATAGAGCACTGTGTGAAATCCTAGGAAACTGATTGTCTTGCTATATCAGTTCAAGGTATCAGATGTGTATTGATGTGAGTTACTGTTTTGCATCAGCATGTGATTTACAGTAAATGTTCCCAAAAATAACTTTTTATTTTAATAAATTGTGAAACATTCCAACAGCGATGTGAGATTAATAAAAAGTACTTTCTCACTCACACACAAATACAGCTTACAGTTTTGTATTTTTGCATTTATTTGAGGTCATTTTAAGACATAATTTGTGAATTTCTATAAATGAAACCAACAAGGCTTGCATGTTATATACAGTCTGCACTTTTTGACCTAAAATCAAACATCCGCTGTATGTTGTCATAAAGTAGAATGTTTTTAAAGCTATCTTTTTTGCGTGATTTAAATAAGCTGATGCAAAAGCATTATTTTTCATTGGGGAAAAATACAACCCAGACTCATTCTGAAAATGTACCTCTATGTACATTTCTGGAGAGCGCCAAATATGTCCCAGGAGCTACGTTTTTTTTGCAGTTTTTGTTTTCGCGAATCCACCAGAGGCCGCTGTGTATGCTATCTCAAATTTCTCTCAGGAGTGCCATTAGCGCCTGCTGTCCTCGCGTAAATCCGCTGTCGACTGACTGACTGACCAATCGACAGACCCACCCTCCTCCTTCCCTAAACACAACCAATAGTGTTTTCAAAAGCACAGATTGACCAGCGCCCACCCATTTCCCTAAACCCAACCGACAGTTTTAAAAAGCAATCCAGACCGGACTCAAACTCCATCGTCGTGGTCAACTCCTCTCTGCGTCTCAAGTCCGCCGACATACATGGCGAGCCAACTGGATAAAATGGTAACAGCAGGAAAGCCGTCCACATGGAGGTAAGCAGTGAGCTGGTAAGCGTGAAAAGGAACGGCGTCATACCGCCCTGTAGCGTTTGCTTTAAAGATGAAATGCAGCCATACGTACTTCTGGCTACATAATTCGTGATCTCCAGAAACGTATTTAGGGCTACGTTTTCAGAATGAGCCTATGTTGGAAAAATATGTATATTTTTTATTGCCGTCAAACGATTATTAGCGACTAATCCAAAATAAAGGTTTGTATTGACTTGATGTGTGTGCACTCACAGTGTATAAATATTGTGCATATATAAATAAAATATATATAAAAATACAAAACCAAAATATTTACATATATATTTATATCTGATTTGTATCAGATGTAAATATATAGTTTATAATATAATTAAACATATACATGCATGTATTTGTGTATATATATAATTTTATTTTAAATGAGCTTAAAAAAAGCTTTTATTTTGGATGTGATTAATCACAATTAAACTTTTGACAGCACTAATATATTTATTACAAATATTAGTGATGTTTTCTTGCAAGGATTAATGTTCAAATATGTAAACAAATATCTATTTTAACAAATATGCAGATAAAGTGCTCTAAAATGTTTAATTATAAATACATTTTTTAAATAATTATTCTTCACTCAAAATATACACATTTAATCATGTGGAAAACACAACCTGATTGTGAATCTGTGAAAGTAAATTAATAAACAAAAAAGAAATTAATAAATAATGAATAACAAATCAATTTAACCTGGATGCATTAGTGGAAAAAATAGAAAAACTCCTATATATTTGTACAGTCTGTGATGTGAATCTGGGTTGATTTAACATCATAGACTGTACAAATATATAGGAGTGTGGAGTTTTTCTACTTTCTTCACTTATGCATCTAGGTTAAGTTGATTTATTATTCGTTATTTATTAATTATCATTATTATCAATAATCAATATTTACAGTAGGTTAATGAAAGTAGAAGGTATTTTAGTGTAGATTCATCGCGTTTTTAGCCCATAGCCTATTATTTTTACTATCATTAGCCTAATGGATCTGCTTTACTAGAACGACTAAAGGAAACTAAACACTTTCTGATTTTATAACCACTAATAGGCATATAATATCGACGTGCTGGTCAAATCCAGAACAGAAGAGAGCCAGCAGCAGATTTCACAGCCCAACAATAGCGGCTAGACTGTCGCGGACTGGAGCGACACCTGCGCGCGTCTGCATGGCGACACGGCGCTGCGCACGTCGCGACGCGGCCACAAATCAAAGGTGAGCCGCTGAGTCTCCATCAAGCAGACTGAATACTGACGCCTGACAGCCTCTAAATCACTCATTTACTGCGATAACGCCAGCGGAAGCCCTTTGAACTGTCAGGCGCTTGGCATCATTGTCCGGTCATCTTTCTCTCCATTGTTAAACGCTTTGCGCTTTTAGAGGTTTCAATTGATCAAATACTCGCTCACAGCTCGCACGAACAGAAATACTGCTGAAAGATTTCTGTCATAACTAAGACTGAATCGTAATTACTGGGTCAAACAGCGTCATTAAGAATGTAAAACACAATGAAAGGATGAAGTGGAATTCCAAACGCGTTCTTTATGTCCTAATTTGATTTTTACCATATTTTTACCATATTGTAATCTTTCAACAACGGGACTTTTATTTTTGACACTTTTAAAGAATTCCTTCATACATTTTCCTTCGGCTTAGTCCCTTTATTCATCAGGGGTCGCCACAGTGGAATGAACCACCAACTTATCCAGCATATGTTTTACACAGCGGATGCCCTTCCAGCTGCAACCCAGTACTGGGAAACATCCATACACTCTCGCATGCACACTCAAACACTACGAGCAATTTAGTTCATCAATTCCCTTATAGCACCCGGAGGAAACCCACGCCAACACGGGGAGAACATGCAAACTCCACACAGAAATGCCAACTGGCCCAGACAGGACTCGAACCAGCGACCTTCTTGCTGTGAAGCGACAGTGCTAACCACTGAGCCACCACTTTTAAAGAATGATTTTTAATTGTCATGAAATATCCAGCAAGAATTCTTTCTGACCACAGAAAAAACAGTGATTGATGTCTGAAGACATGGTTTCAGTGTTGTTTAGAAGCTCCAGTCAACAAAACAATCTTCCTGATTTCGCATTGTGTGTGTGTGTGTACATTCATTCATTCATTCATTTTCTTTTCGGCTTAGTCCCTTTATTAATCTGGGGTCGCCACAGCGGGATGAACCGCCAACTTATCCAGCATATGTTTTACGCAGCGGATGCCCTTCCAGCTGCAACCCATCACTGGGAAACATCCATACACACTCATTCACACACATACACTACGGACAATTTTAGCTTACCCAATTCACCTATAGCGCATGTCTTTGGACTGTGGGGGAAACCGGAGCACCCGGAGGAAACCCACGCGAACACGGGGAGAACATGCAAACTCCACACAGAAATGCCAACTGACCCAGCCGAGGCTCGAACCAGCGACCTTCTTGCTGTGAGGCGAACGTGCTACCCACTGCGCCACCATGTCGCCCTGTGTGTGTACAATAATTATATATAGTTACAATATAGTTATATAATATCGTTACTATATTAAATTATAGTATTACAAAGATATAGATATATATATACACACACAAAGTGACTACTGTAATATACGACTGTAAAATTCTGATAAAAAAGTTAAGGGATTACTTTACTTTTTACATAATTTAATTACTAATAATATAGCCTACTTGCTTCAATACTGTACATATTTACAGTATATCAAGACAATTGCATATGTTTAAGAAAAAGTTAGTTAATGACAATATAAGGTATAAATTTAGAGAATGACACAAATGATATATATGTGTGTGTGTGTGTGTGTGTGTGTGTGTGTGTGTGTGTGTGTGTGTGCGTGCGTGTGCGTGTGTTTTAGATATTTTACATAATAATAAAATATTTAAACTAATGAAGGATAGATTTATCCAACATGTGTACATGCTTAAGAAACAATGAAATATTTTAGAAAATTAATGTCAATATATGTATGGAATATGATGTCATTACTTAGAAACCTTTAGAATTTTGATACATGTTCTTTAAAATTTAAATGTTATTTTTTAAACAAAACTAAAAGGTAATGGGGCGACACGGTGGCTCAGTGGTTAGCACTGTTGCCTCACAACAAGAAGGTCACTGGTTTGAGTCCTGGCTGGGCCAGTTGGCATTTCTGTGTGGAGTTTGCATGTTCTCCCCGTGTTGGCGTGGGTTTCCTCCAGGTGCTCCGGTTTCCTCCACAGTCCAAACACATGCCCTATAGGGGAATTAGATTAACTAAATTGGCCGTAGTGTATGTGTGTGTGGATGTGAGAGTGTATGGATGTTTCCCAGTGCTGGGTTGCGGCTGGAAGGGCATCCGCTGCGTAAAACATATGCTGGAATAGTTGGCGGTTCATTCCGCTGTGGCGACACCTGAATAAAAGGTAATGTTTAAAAATTAAGAGTTTAAGCCTGTGCGCTTATTATTTATTTGGATTTGTTAGTATTGAATCAAGTAATTAAATTACTTATTGAGTAACTAAGTCACTTTTCAGACAAAGTAATCAGAAAATTAAATAAAATTTTGATTAGTAATCAGTAATGAATAATTTTTTTGGCATAACTTATACCCAACACTGTCTGAAATACAGCCCAAGTCATGTATAAAAACAGTGTATATGTTCTTTGTTATTGATTAAACAGGAGAATACAGAGTCATACATAAGACCGTATACAAGGGAATTAACAACAAAAATTAATCACGTACATTAAGAATTTTTTCAGCAGTTGAGATGTCTTAAGAGCTTTAGGACTACTCTGTATTGACGTTAGGGAATCATAAAAAATGTTTAGATCAATGTAAAAGAGTTTAGAGTTTGGTACAGTCAGCATACAGTACGTTTTGTTTTGTGAATGTGGTACTTTCCAAATAACATAAGGATTTAACAGTGTTTATGTTCATATTTACTAGTTTTTTTGTTTAACTATGACATGGCCCATTACACTTAAATATTGACGACATGATTTTGTGTTACGTTAGTAGAATGTAAAAAAAATAATACCAATAAAATAACCCATTTACAGCGGTAATAAAGGTGTAAAGAAGCAGCATCACATCTAATCTCTGAAGAGAAAAAAAACAACAACATTTGTCTTGTGTCTTTGCGAGGCTGTAGTCAGATTACCTGAGCCCGGAGGAAGAGGCTCGCCACGCTCTCTTTGAAGACTGTACACACACACACACACACAGAGAAAGAGAGAGAGGGCAGGAATTTCATTTTGAAGTGGCTTAGGGCACAGAATGAGCTTTTTCCAAGTGTTGGTGGGGCAGATGCACATCACGCAGCCTCCGTCAAGATAACATCGCGCATAATCACACCGTTAAGCTGCTTATAGCGGAACTGAACTTGTTCGTTTTAACCTGAGCTGCTGTGTGAGCTCTGAGGTTGTTGTATGATTGTATCTGCTTTTGGTGAAGCTTCTGTTCACATGAATTCAGCTTCAAAACGCTTGTTTAATCAGAGAGCGACGGCGCCCACTCCGACAAAGCCAAGATTTTTAAATATTTCACAATTTTTTAACAGTAGACTAAGCTATTTCCTATTATATTTTTTTCTTCTAGTGAAAGTCAAATTTTTGCCTGGAAATAAATAGCCTATACATTGTAAAAAATATATCTGTTAATTAACAGTTTCCGTATTTTGTGATTCACAAGTGTTTTTCGGTTTATTTACGGCATTTTGATGTTGAAACTTCAACTCTACAGTTAAACAAAGTGACTTTTATTGACATTTTAGTCATGTAAAATAATGTATAAGAAATAATATATAGAGAAATAAGTCTGTAGAATGACAGAAAATGTTCCGGCGGTTTATTACAA
Organism: Danio jaintianensis; assembly: GCA_903798115.1. Taxonomy (NCBI): domain Eukaryota; kingdom Metazoa; phylum Chordata; class Actinopteri; order Cypriniformes; family Danionidae; genus Danio; species Danio jaintianensis. Next base: position 1,804,923 of record CAIGQV010001319.1, on the reverse strand, counting down.
GGTGTTTGTAGCGTAATATACAACACCAACCCAGACAATATATCACTTGAAACTATTAAAGTTGTTAATAAATGTCACTTTTTCCAACTTTTCGAGGTTGAAATTTGTTGAAAGAAAGATTAAGGTCCAAAAATGCAATTCAAAAGCATAAATAGACAAAAAAACATGAATCCCAAAACTGCTCATTTATGGATATTTTTTTTACAGTGTATATGGGTTGTTGACATGACGTTGTATTTTCACTGTCACATGACAAAAATGAATGTATAATTAGTATTGTCATTGTTTAAAATCCATTAAATGGTTAGGCATTTCTTTGTTTTCAATGGACCTCTCTGTATAACAACTGCTGTTATGAGCCGAATCTCAAAACTGTCCTTTGGTGTGACTGTCTCAAGCACAGTTCAATAAACGACAGTTCTTATAGATTAAAAAGAAAGTCATAAAATCTTTCATAAATACCTCGGCCTCATTTCACAAGTGGCTATTTTAGTAAATCACAGTCATTTTCATTCATATATTTCTGAAAACACAGGAACTTGATACATTTTGTCACTGAAATGCTTGTCCTCTGGTGTGCCATTATATGCTAATTTGAAATAGGGGAATCAGTTGAAGGACCCCATTCAAGATCATGTGACTGAAGCTCCCTTTCAAGTCCATGACCTGTATATAGTATGTTTTTGCCTCAGAATGTACATATATTTAAACATGTAACATATTTTTTGGAAACACTTTAAAAGGGTTCAGTTTTGTTGTCCTTTTGGTGTGACACCCCATAATATCAACCCAGACTCATTCTGATTACGTACCTCTATATTCATTTCTGGAGAGCGCCAAATACGTCCCAGGAGCTATGTTTTTTTGCAGTTTTTGTTTTCGCGAATCCACCAAAGACCGCTGTCGACTGACTGACTGACCGATTGACTCACCCACCCTCCTCCTTCCCTAAACCCAACCGACAGTTTTAAAAAGCACCGATTGACCCCTCCACCCACTTCCCTAAACCCAACCGACAGTGTTTTCAAAAGTAATCCAGAAAAAGAAAAGCCCTCGCGGCAGCCTGATTTTTTTACCACATTTTCAGATTTTACCACATTCTCACCCTGTTATTTGCTTCTTTATTAAATTTTTTGCCTTTTGATTTTGTCCTACCTGCTTTCTGGAACTGTTCTTCACCGGACTCGAACCCCGTCGTTACGGTCAACTCCGCTCTGCGTCTCAAATCCTCTGACGTACATGGCGAGCCACTGGACAAACTGGTAACAGCGGAAAAGCCATACATATGGAGGTAAGCGGTCAGCTGCTAGCTCAAAAAGGAATGGTGTCATACCGCCTCGTAGCGTTCGTTTTAAAGATGAAATGCAGCCATACGTACTTTTGGCTACATAATTTGCAATCTCCAGAAATGTATATAGGGCTACATTTTCAGAATGAGCCTATGTTGCATTATATATATATTAATTCATTCATTTTCTTTTCGGCTTAGTCCCTTTATCAATCCGGGGTTGCCACAGTGGAATGAACCACCAACTTATCCAGCATCTGTTTTTTACGCAGCGGATGCCCTTCCAGCTTCAACCCATCACTGGGAAACATCCATACACACTCATTCACACACATACACTACGGACAATTTAGCTTACCCAAGTCACCTATACCGCATGTCTTTGGACTTGTGGGGGAAACCGGAGCACCCGGAGGAAACCCACGCGAACACGGGGAGAACATGCAAACTCCACACAGAAACGCCAACTGACCCAGCCGAGGCTCGAACCAGCAACCTTCTTGCTGTGAGGCGATTGTGCTACCCACTGCGCCACCGTGCAGCCATATATATATATATATATATATATATTTTTTTTTTATTATTATTTTTTTTTTGCTAAGTACGTTACCAGAGAACATTACCAAATCTGTCTTGCTAACTGCTACGTGCTAAAGGCAAGTTACCCATTAATAGCAAGTTCAATGAATTACTCAAAAGGCTGAAACGTCCTTTGGTTTGACAGATTATATAGATAAATGCTGAGAACATCATTAAACGATTAACAGACAGTTTTTGTTTGGTCATGTTGGTGAAAATACTCCAAAGTCCTCCAAGCTCATGGGAGTCAGACATAATATTCATTCTTCTCCCACTGCACCATGACTTTATATTCTATACTGGACATTATTTCTGTTAAGTGACAAGACTTTTGTCTAAGCAAAGTCAGACCTTACTGTCCTCATTAAATCATTCAAAATCAAGGCATGATCATATTTTATTTTGGCCAAATAAGCATAATCTAGAGGCCTTTGTCTTTCATATAAGCCCCTTCTGATACCAAATGATCAACTAGAAGTCAAGTTATTATGTGTTATTCCTAAAACTTGGATAGGCGACAAGGCTTTTGTCAGGTAGTGTATGATGTGTTGTTCTCGGCTCAGACCTGTTTGGTCGTGCGCTGCTGTGAGATGTATGTGTGTGTGGATGTGAGTGTTGTTTTGATGGAGGATCAGTTGGCTAATAGCGGCTGATGTCAGTGCAGGTGGAGGTCAGATCCTCTTGTTTCCCTCCTGCGTTCACTGTGCTGTATTCATGCGTGGCCCCAAGTGTATGGAATGAGAGAAAGCGGCTGATACACTAGACAAGGCTGCTTTGCATCTTTATTACAACTGCAGGGTTATTCATGACACAGTCTCGGTCTGGGCCTTTGCTCCGCAGCCTGAGATCTGGACACTGCTGGTAGAGAATGACGGACAAAATATCTAAACTTGCTCCTTTTTATAGTAGGTTACGCTTTCCAATTTAGTTCTGTTTCCTAAGTTCAAATGCACTGTCATTTTCTCTTTGCAGCATCAGCTCTTTTTTTCAGTGTCTGAAATGGATTGATTAAAGAACTTGTCTCCCTAAACCCTGCCTTTCTGAGAGCCCACTCTTCTCTGATTGGTTAGTTTGCTCCACTCTTCTCTGATTGGTCAGTTTGCTCTACTCTGCTCAGATTGTTGTTTGCTGTACTCCACTTTGATTGGTCAGTTTGCTCCACTCTTTTCTGATTGGTCAGTTTGCTCTGCTCTGATTGGTCAGTTTGCTCTTCTCTGCTCTGATTGGTCTGTTTGCTGTACTCCACATTGATTGGTCAATTTGCTTCACTCTTCTCTGATTGGTCAGTTTGCTCCACTCTGCTCTGATTGGCCAGTTTGCTCTACTCTGCTCTAAATTGGTCAGTTTGCTCTACTCTGCTCTGATTGGCCAGTTTGCTCTACTCTGCTCTGATTGGTCAGTTTGCTCTACTCTGCTCTGATTGGCCAGTTTGCTCTACTCTGCTCT